>JAHBCN010025530.1:0-11122 GCA_019359885.1 Listronotus oregonensis | reverse complement strand
TTTTTTTTTAAATATCTGATTAGTTACTTACCATATTTCAAAAGGGTTTTCCCGAAAATATTTTGAATTTTTTTTTTTGGAATTTTAATATTATTTCCAAATGGATTTTGTTTTAAATATTTTGTAGGAACAACATCTAGGACAGTTCAATTTTTCCGTTTAATACTGGGAAAAAAAAGATAACAAAATTGAAAAAAAAAAAAAATTTTTTTTTTTGAAAAATATAAAATTAATAGATAAAAAGTGCCTAATTAAGTTTGGGTTTACAAAACGCAAAAACAATTTCGGCATCATTGGACGAAATTTGAATTGAACTTTCTCCTGAAACAACCACGATCGCCAGTACACTGACCATTTACCAATTTCCCCAGTCATGATGTCACAGTATGTTCCATCTGGTATGCGAGTTGAAATATTCTGGTTGAATCTCCACCAACAGTACGGCAAAAATGCTAAAATAATATTGGTTAATTTTTCAAAAAGAAGGATTCCAAATTACTAACAAGAGTACTAACATTATCAGAATTACATCTTCCCCAAGATTTAAATTAAACAGTGCGGTATGGGGGTTATTCAATAACGTGTGTTAAATATTCCCTCGACGAGGTCGTAAACCGAATCGGAGTAATCACACGAGTATTGTAATGAGCTGATACCTTTTAACAAAATTTTATCTACGACCGCCGATATTAGTAAAAACAAGTTTTTTTTAAAATTTTAAATTTGTTCACGTCATGCAGTGACAAAGGTTACCAGACCTGAAAATTTTTACCTGTTTTGGGTCAAAAATCAAACTAGTTTGTTGATGTTTAATAAACAAATTATTTGACGCGAAAATTTTGCATTGGCGATATATCACTAAAATTAGTCATTTAAACCAGAAATGAGTAGAATGTGTGATTATTCCCTTCCCTCCGACATAGAAGAGATGGCGCAAATGGCAGTCTCTTTGCTGTTGCCATTAAAACAAAAAAAACGAAAGAGTGTACCAAAAATTTGTCGATTGGTGTTCAAAAAAAATATGTTTTAAGAAAAAGTTTTCCTGGCTTATTTCAAGACGATGTCGATGAAATACAGTTGCTCCAGCCTATAGGCTTTTTATTTAATGCTCAGAGCAGTCATCGCTACAAAGAACAATTTGGATATAAGCAAGTTCGCCAGTTACAAGACTCTCAAACAAAAAAGCGAAGGATATAAGCCGAAGAAAAGCAAGTTATTCTCAAAAGGAGAAATGGCCCAGTTCCTTGCCACAGCCGATGATGGGAAATGTTTTGCTTATTAAGGTAAGAATCTAGAGTTCTTATATTTTAAAAAATATCTGCAAAAAAAGACGAAAAGAGTTTAAAGTTGTGGTGACTTTTAGCGTACTATACTTAAGTTTATTTTCCTTTGTTACAGGTTGGACTAACCATTGGCATTGCTGGGGCTTGCAGAAGACAAGAACTGGCCCAATTATTATGCGAAAACGTCAAAGATGAAAATACAAATCGCTGCGTCCAACACTCACGGATCACACGAGATTTTTTGTAGGTTACAGAAAAGGAATTTGCATACGGCAGCCCGTTGGAATTAATACATTTAGCAGCATGCCGAAAGCTATAGCTACCTTTTAAAATTTGCTACATTCAGAATTATATACCGGATATTCTTTCCGTCGTTCATCCATATCCCTGTTGGCAGATTCTGAAGCAGACCTATTGACTGTCAAAAGTGTCAAACGCCATGGTGGATGAAGAAGCAACAACGTGGCTTAAGGTTATATTGATACCTCTAAGAAGAATTAAAAAAATTTGGGTGCCAAACCTTCAATCTGCTACAGTTCCTGTACCTCGCCCGCAGCTGCAGCAGCGAATGTCGATTCCCCCATCAACCCAACAAGTTTTACGATTCAGAATATGCCTAAGGTTGCCTCTGGTGTAAATTTTACTTTTAATATTTATAATAAATAATTTAAAAATAAAAAATGTATTGTATAATAATAATAAAGAAATAATAAAAAATGTTTCTAACAATAGTGCGGTAATATGCACGGCAAATATGCTAAAATGAGATACATTATAATCACTTATCTTGAAGGTCGTAGATAAAAAAATATATTCAAGGCTAGGATTAATAAAACAAACGACACATTTTTGATATGCCGTGTGTATTGTCAAATCCCATTTTTTTATTTACAGGGTAATTATCACAAAATAAAGTGTAATTAATTGTGAAAAAGGGTAATCTTTGATGTTAGGAAGAAATAGAGTGGAGTCAATACTAAGGCGTAAGAAACCCCAGCATTTACTTGGTGAAAAAGGTAGAAGAGTAACCATCCCAATAACAGAAACATGATAAATATAAATTAAACTGGTAGCCAAGAACCAAGTTCAGTAACAGTTGAAATCCCCATGTATAATTTTGTGTTTCCAGATACTTTGAAATTCGGGTATTAAATAAGTTTTTTTATCCTCTTTAAAAATAGAGATCTTTAATCAGAAGGAAGACCTTTAATTCACTTCTTGGGGACATTGGAAGCGAAGAAGCACATTTTTTTAACAATACCATCGAGTTTAAAGATTTTTTTAATTAAAGAGAAAAAGGATGCTAGTGACCTTATATATAATTTTGAACATGGAAAAGAGTAAAAATGTCAGCAAATTGTTGAGCAGAAACTTAAATTCCTTATAAAACAGAAAACATTTAAAATAATTGTATAATAATTAGTCATTTAGGTAAAGATAAACAAACATTGATCTAACAGAATATTTTACTAAAATAACATGTTGAATTTAATCCAGAAATCATCTTTTAGTGTGCTATTGTGTTACTTGTGATAAGAGTAAAACACACATTATCATATTAAAGCCAACATTTTTGATTATATATTAATTTATACGCAACTCCAGAATTCAAACCCTACACTATCATGAAGATTTCCATACACACTTTATTAAAAAGTAATAAAATATACTTATTTATTACCTTTATCTCCTCTGCTAAATGCAAATTGTTTATCTCCATTATCCCACCAGTTTTCCATTTCTGTACCTTCAGCGAGGCTTCTGAATTCAATCATGTTGGCGACTGGAAGATAACGATGTTCACAAACCCATCCATTACCACAAGTACCATCATCGTTAAATGTAGGACTTAAAATTTCTTCATTGTCACCCATTGGTGGTCCTAAAAATATAATAAATAAGAAATATTACCTTCTGGAACTGTAATACAAAGCGTCATCTGGATGGACAATTGGCTAGGATATAAGTATGTCGTTCACTTAATACAAGTATCCTGGTGGGTCATAAAATGTTTCTTTTTAATTGGTATACCTGAAGCGAGACTTTCTGTTTTTCATCGCTTTGCAATTAACAAGAACTTACCAACCACATTTTGACATTATTGTTGTAAAAATATACGATTATATTGTTGACATTATTTATTTATGATCTGTATGTCTTAAGTTTAATGTTGTTAGTTCAATTTAACTTATCAAAATAGTAAAAAAGGGCGTTTTTAGATGTTACCAAAATTTCCAAAAAAACAAACCGGATCAGCTTGATGGTGTGATTTGGAATCAGGTAAAAACTATATTTGGAATGGGTATCTTTGAAATTGACATCAGAAATCCCCAATTTGTGGTTAATTAACTTAGTAAAAGGATTAGATGATTAACCGGACAGTACAGAAAATGCTAGAGAAAATTAGGATACAAAATAACAGCAGTGTACCCAGATTCTTGTTAAGGAAGGGCAAGGTTTTAAAAATATATTAATAATACAAAATTACCAGTTAATCTTATTTTTTTTTGTAATAAAATGTTATTTTCTCTTAATAAATTTGTGATATTGATTAAAATTGGCTTGGTTCGAGAAGGGACAACCCCTTCTTAGGTTATCCACTGCAGGTAAAGATTAACGGTATCACTGTCTGAGTAAGGAAAGGTAAGAACTTGACATTTATAATTGTAAATTAAATATAAGTAATAAGTTATTGTAAACTAGATAATAATTGTTTTTATTAAAGTGGTATTTTTACTTTTTATGATTTACTTTCAAAACGCCGTATCAATAGGGATATAAGTTCAGTTGAAACTTTGACAGGTGATATAATAATAATTTATTGTTTATATTTTGTTTAAAAAATAATTAATAATTTAGTGATAGTATCTACTTTAAAATAAAACAAATTGTATTTTAAAATGTGTTTAATGTAGTAAATTATTTGTATATAGTGCATTTTGATGTGTTCGGACAACAACATGACTTGCGTAATATTTCCGTCATATCCGTTTTTTCCGGTAACCGAGATTATTTAAGGCTTAAAATGCCTGTAATTTGGTCATTTCCAAAAATCTAGGATAAACTAGTCTCCTAAACAAAAAGTAAAAGTTAATCTTTGATCTTTTAGTTCAAAAAAAATCATCTTAAGTAGATAATAATTAAATATCTTTATAGATTTTGAATTTCATGAAACGTTTTATTATTTAATAAAGGTACATTTCTCAAAAGATTAAATAAATTCTCCAGAAACCATTCAAGGCATACCTTATAACGGCTCTTTCTTTTGTGACAGCACACCTGGGTTTATTCAATTATTATTTTTCTTTTATTTTCCTAAGACTGCTTTCTGCATAATAACAGACAGCCAAGCGTCACTAGGGACACTAGTAAATCCCAAGGTAACGTCCAAGCTGACATGGAAATGTCAAAAAGAACTGGAAGTCCTGGGAGAACGCAACAAAGTAAATCTCTTGTGGGTACCAGGGCATTCGGGGATAGAAGGCAACGAAAAAGCGGTTGAGCTAGCGAGACAGGGATCATCCACACCAAACTTTGGGCCAGAACCTGCCCTTGGAGTGACCAAAACCACAGCACGAGGGCAAACTAGGGAATGGATCCAAAACAAACACGAAGAATACTGGGGAAACCTCAGTAGAATTACAGATGGAAAAAGCTTCATAAGAGGCCCATCCAAAAAAACGAAGCAAGAACTACTCAGACAAAGTAGGAAAAGACTTCGCAGAACTGTAGAGTTGCTAACGGGGCATGATAACCTAAGAGGACACCTACACAAGGCTCATACAATGGAGACCCGAGTTGCAAAATGTGCGACGAGGGGGAAGAAACAGCTTACCATATCCTGTGCGAATGTAAAGCATTGAATCACAAAAGACAGGCATTCTTTGGGCAACCGGAAATGAGCCCACAGGAATATATTAACCAACCAGTCTCGGGGTTATACAGACTTGTAGAAAAAACAAGACTAATGGGAGGATTGATATAAAAGATAATGAGAGATTAGGCTTAAAAAGCCCAAGAGGCTGCGCTGCCTCCGGTAGTTAATCAAGACAGCTCCTAGGGAAAAAGGAGAAGAAGAAGAAGACTGCGTTCTTAAGCCTATCTTGGAAGCCTTAAAGATTTTGTTAAACATTGCTTGTAATGGGAATATAGTTGTATATATGGGGTTATAGATATCAGCATAATTTTAATTCTGGACTTCAGTGTCCTGTTGCACGAGCTATAGCTGTCTCAACGCAGTTAATTTTGGGTTTGGATCCAAGTCAAGTTGATGTGTAAGACTTTTAGTATAAGTTAAGTAAAGTGTGTAAGTATAAGTCCTTAAACTATAACATGTGTGTCCAGTTAAAGTTACATTTAAAATAATGGTCTAAGCCCAGTTTCATATAATAGATCTTTTGTTTGATCCCAAGTTTAATCAATAAGTTAATCCAAAGGTAGTACAAGACCTTGAGTATAATCTACAATCTAATATCTTATATTACTTGTACCTGCGCCCTGTTGACATTAAATACTAACAGAATATAGAGCATATCTCTTGAATAGAAAGATATGCATGTATAGCTTTTACAGAGAGAGACTTTTATTGACCCCCCTGTATCTCATGACTTGGGCTGAGTTTAGTCGTGGCATAAACTTGAACAGCTAATAAGTTTACTGAAGGTAACAGAAAGTTCTACTGCTTTAACTTTTATCGGTTACAGCTTTATACCATAAACTAAGCCTACTTCCTACCTTGGTCATGTCCATTAAAGTAGTATCCAGATGTCACTTTAGAACTGCATTGTAAGTGTGAGCTAACATAAATGATACACCAGCCCTGTAAGCGTACCGTCTTGATAGTCCAAGATCTGATTATTGTCTCTTTGTGTATCATGGTTGTTAACAAAAGTCAGTACATCTTCGGCTGGTAAAATTCCATCAACACCTTCCCCATATGTTTTAAGTCTAAAATATAGTATATCATAAAATAAAAAATAGCTAATAATGAATTATTAGGTTAATGCACATATCTTTTATTGAAAATTGATTGTGGCCGTGTGCACGTAATAATATAGGAAATGAAGAAACTTTATTTTAGTGCATTTTTTTTAAAACCCAATATCCTAAAGCGCTTTCGGTAAAAACTAACACCCCTACTATCTACAAGTTAGAATTGAACAACAAAAGCCAATAATTGAAGAAAGATTAAAATATTTCAAGAAAATGTTATTGTGATAGAGTTTTTAATAAATTTAAAAAGCGAATTGAGGTATTAAAGATAACGAATCTTGATGAATTAACCAAATTAGTAAACTTGTTATAAAAAAAAACAGAAAAGGATCCCTAGTTGTATAACTTATGTCCCCTTGCAGGGATTCCTTTCTGCTACATAAGGTCACTGCGCGGTTGTATAGAGTACCCCTGTTCGTTAGAATAAAGAAAACGGACCCGCTTCGGTTCTGGTGCCAAGGTATAGATTCAGTGCGACCACGGAATAGATTGACCGTTACGAGCTTGCAGATTGCCGGGTTTTTTAATTATTTGGTGTTTTTTTAATATTGTCTCCAAAGATCTGCACGTTTGTAAAGGTCAATAAATTAGGTATACGCACAAATAGAAACTCAGGTGTCAGCTCTGAAGTGGTCCCATCTTGGCAAGTACCCAACGTAGAGTTTTAATTGATAATTGTGGTAACTTACTCAAATAATGGACACTGTCCTTTGAAACAGGGCCCCAACCTTGTTCCATATTTAAATTCACACACTCTTCCAAATCCAATGTACTCCCTATTATCAACTACATTATCTACAAATAAACTTTTAATTTAGTTTCTTGGATTGACTGTCAATCGAGATTAGAAATTCCTAATTATAACTTTTATAGATTAAAGCTACGTAAATTACCATTTAAAAATATTTCAATAAATACTGTGTTGGTAAGTTACTAAAAAAAAAATTATTTTAATTTTTTACGGGGATTTGTTAGGAGAATAATATAAGAATTTAAAAAAAAGTTATAAAAGGACATATTTTTATGGACACGCCATTTAGGCCGATAGGTTTTTTTAATAACAATAAAGAAAAATCAGAATAAAAATTAATATATTTTGTCTAACAGAAAGAATAAGTCATTTCCAAAGCATCCCCTTATAGCCGGCGGCAATGCACTTTAAAAACCTTGTTTTAATAATAAACCCAATATTTTGGTATAATTTTTTGAGACCCAAAACTTGTTTTTATATATAACATTCTTTACAAAACTTTTATGTGGCGGATTTTCTATTGGTCGGGATAAAACTTGTAGCCGTAAGAGATATTTTTATTTGTATATTTTTGAAAGCGATGTAAAAAAATGTTTTGTATCGGTTATTATTAGAGATAGAGAAAAATTTTGAATGGCAATATTTTGTAGATTTTTACATACATTTTAGTGTTGTACTAATCAAATTAAGCTGAAATTAAGCCCTGCAATAAAAAGGTTATCAAAAGAGATTCTACCAACTGAAGATGCATTTTGTTTTTATGTTCAACTGTAAAAATTAATTATGTTATGACTATATTTTTAAATTGTTTAATTAGTATATTTTGGGTGCTAGAAAACGATATTTTTATATATATTGGATTTTTTATTGAGCTATTTTGCAATGAAACAAATTTCATTACCAATAAACCTACAAACAATGTTCCATGAACTGTCAAAATGCAGCTAAAGAAGCAGATAATATGGAAAACGATCCGTTCTGTATATTTTTGTTGTAGTATTGCTTTAGCCAGGAGCAGATAAGATTCTGTCCCTTGCCCTTTTCTTATTTATTTATTTATTTATTTATTTCACGGGCACTGCCCAATCTTTACAAAGGTAAAAATAAATATAAAACTAAATTATACATATCATAATCACATAATAATACATTACCACAATCAGTTGCGTTAGGGAAGTCAAAAATTAATAAAACATTAAAGATGCCTAAGATGGCTAAGAAAGCTCTAAGATACATGAAACAGATCCATATTTAGCTCATTTGAATTTCTCATGATTCTATCAATCGCCCTATTATGTCCATAATTTGTTCTATGGGTTTGAATATCAAATATTTTTTTAACACTAAGGGATCTTTTGGGAATATAAAAGTTCAGTTGAGACAAAATTTGTGGGCAATTAACCAAACCATAAAGATCTTTGTGATCAGTCCTGATGTCAGTTTTCCTTCTTCTTGAGAGCGTTAAAATCCACACATATGCCACTTTTCCATGCAACGTACCTAAGAATTTTTTTGAATTGACTCAATCTTATCGATATGTGTTTGATAGAAAGGAGACCAAACAGCGTACAATACTTCAAATGTGGCCTGACTAGAGAAACATAGAGAGTCCTTATAGAAAAATGTATTTGTACCTTGTCAATAGCCCTTCCATCAAAAAAGAACTCATTGGGCACCAAAACCATAAATCTGCCAAATTGTATATATTTACATTTCTGGATATATAATTTTAATTTGTTTCGGGTGCACCAAGTATGGAAACAATCCAAATCTTGTAAAAATAAAGCATAATGATTAGGACACGAATTGGCTTTATAAATCTTAAGGTCATCCGCATAAAGGCCAAATTCAGAATAGTGAAAGCAATCGGATACATCATTAATAAAGACATTAAACAGTACTGGAGCAAAGTGAGCGCCTTGAGGAACACCTGAGGTAACTTTGATAATTCGAGATAGATGATTATTTAGCTTAACAACCTGCTCTCTTTCCCTCAGGTATGATCTGATCCATTATAGAAAGACAACATAAATTCCCATACAATAAAGCTTTTTTATCAGAATACCATGATCTACACTGTCAAAAGCCTTGGAAAATCTGTGTAGACACAATCCACAATACATCCCTCCTCCAAGGCCCCAACAATATAGTCATTATACACTGCTAGTACTCTGTGGGAAAAGGATGCGTGTTTTAAAGTTTTTGCGTTTTTTTGCATAGATATCTAGAAATGTACACTACAAATAATATTCTACATTATTACATCTTCTAAATATTAAACTTGGTTATTTTTAGGTAACTTTTGTCTTGATCAAAACTAAACTAAAAGTCGTCATATATAATTTCTTTGTTATTATAAAAAAAAAGAATAATGTGGATTAGATTTAATGAGTTGTACCAAACTATTGAGTTTATAAACGCAAATAGGTCTTATTTCATAAATTCTGCATTGGAAAAACGTTGGAGTTAAAAGAAGTTAACAATACGTACCATAATCCATAACTTCTTGGTAGATAAACGCTCTGGATCCAGCTGGGAAATAATCAGTATTTAAATCATCTAAACTTGAAAAAAATTGCTTCTAAATCAACGGGCCACATTTTGTTTTGCTGCGTCAATTCTAAATCCAGCACACCCAGTCTTTTTTAAATGGTTCATGTTTTTAACTTTTCTTTTACTGAAGTTATAGAGTGGTAAAGGGTCAGGCATCCCCATCAAAATTGTTAAAAATTACGTAAGGGGGGCAATACCTTTGATAAGATTTGATCTGTCTTTAGATTCGTTTTAATACCATTTGACCCATTGACTAAAAGAAAAAAAAAAGTAATAAAAAACAAATTCCTAAAAGCAATTTTTTTAATTGATTATGGGTTTCTGGTGCAAATTTTATAAAAATTTAGGTTTGGGTTTCTAAAAAACGAGCAAAATTTTCATTATTTTTAAAATTTTAAATTATCTCGAAATGTATGCATTTTTGGAAAAATATGTAAAAAGCTATTTTGTAGATAATAAAAATTCCATTAAAATAGTATTCCAAAGTTAAAAGAATTGCAAACTTAATGCAAACCCAAAATTTTAAAAAAAAATTTTTTTTAGAATATTGTCCACAATTTTTCGGGGGCAAGATGGATAAAGGCATCGCTTCAAAAAAAACAAACCCGGGACATGAAAATCTTCAAAATTGCCATTAAAAAAAAGTATTTTTATTAAAATTTAACAGGAATAAGATTTTTAAATTTAATTTTTATCAAATTTCTTACTTTACTTTTCACGAAAGAAAAATTTGTCAAATTTTTCTCTTATACCAGACTATTTTAATCCAACGGTATTTTAATTTAATTTAATTAACCCAATAATGAAAAAAGAGTTAAAACCTAATAATAAAATATTAAATATTTAACATTAAAAAAACATTTATAAAGACATGAATAAAATTTGGTTGGTTTTCAATCAACCTACTTTTTATTTCACATATTGAGTATATGGTATGATCTGTATCGTCTTGTAGCTACTGAATAAAAATTTTAAAAAAAAACCATTAAAAGGGGTTAAATTTTTCCCCACTTAAATGAAGGCTTGGAAAATTAATTTAATGCCTTTTCCAAATTTTTTTTTAAAGGCCCCAGCCAGATAGCTTGCAAACGTTTAAAAAGCTAAAAAGAAAAGTGTGGGTGCCAAAAATTTGTTATTAAATGTTGCCTTTTTCTAAAATGAGCAGGAGTAACTCGTGAGAATACAAGCGCTCTTAAAATATCAAAGGAGGACAAAAATTAAAGGGTATAGACCGTAAAATAGATATTGTTTGATGTTTCATAGTTTATTAAAATTTAAATAATTTTTTTACATTCTTTATTGAACCACCATAATTATCTACGACTAAATAATTGAGAATTAACAAAAAAAAGTTTTCATGTGCATTATAAAATTTATTAAAATACTGTTATAAAGCAACGTATTTTAGTTAAAATACTTTTTAATAAGATGTAAAAATAATTGGATCCGACAAAAGGAAGAACCGATGAAAAATTGTAAAATTTCAGAAAATTATATATTAATCACATTTTAATAAAATACCTTATCGACGCTTTTTTAAAGG
>JAHBCN010025529.1:0-11177 GCA_019359885.1 Listronotus oregonensis | reverse complement strand
AACTTTGCCCCAATTTAACCATCTTCGTATCTCCTTAGTTTCCCCGAGATCCCAATGGTGAGAGTCGAATTTGAAACACCTATATATATATATATATATATATATATATATATATATATATATATATATATATATATATATACATATTATTTATTTATTTATTTGCCGACATTGGTTTCTTATAATATTCGACCTGCGAATCCTTCTAGCAGTGTCAACCGATGCTGGAACATTGGTCACCTTTTTTGCAACTAGAAGGGGTACATTTTAAAGATTCGTGAAGCAGCTTCGGCTTCATTTTTATATCGGAGTTTTGAGACTCGAAAGAATTATTCTCCTAATCCACATATTTACTAGCTATTTTCTTAGGTAGCTATAATGTCGTAATTGGATTCAAAAAATTATTCTGAAGAATATCTTTACATAACTTCTTGTTGAAACTTGCAAAAAAGGGTCTTGGAGATTTACTAACGTATTATTTGTTTCGCTAATTAAAGGTCGCTATCATTTTTGCATTTACTAATAATTGTAAAGTCGTGTTGCAAAATCATAAGGTCTAATAATCATAGTAATTAGGTACATCCATCGATGCAATTAGAATTGATTATTGGTTAATATTTCTTGGTATAAAACTTTACCTTATTTGCAATTATTTAGTTCCAGATATTAACTTATTTTTAAGCATCACATCATGTCACTATTTTTTGCTTTTATTAACATCACTCTACATTACTACCCGTTTTGTTTTAGATGCTTGAGTGTTATGCGAGTCTTAACTTAAACTTAACTGCTTAACTACTTAAACTTTGTCCAATGACAAAACTTGGCAACAGTGTGACTGTGGATAATTGAGTGGTAAAAAGGCTCTTAAAAAAGCCTTAGGTAACATATTCTATAAAGTTTCAATCTATGCTATTTAAAAAAAAGAAAACTGTTATAAAAGAATTACGTTACTGTAGAAAGCTCAGATAAATTAGTAGACTTTGCCAAAGTCGACAAAAACCCCTTATGGTTTGGTTTATGGTTTTGCGTGACGTCATGGCGGTGGTATTGGTCAAGAAAGAGGCGTGGGGCGTGACGTCATGGCGGTTATCGGTGTTACGTCATCGATCCTGGTGATCCTGAACAACCTGATCCAACTGAACCACTCGAACCACTCAAACCACTCGAACCACTCAAACCCGAACCACTCGAACCAGGTTCAGGTTCACCAGGTTCACCAGGATCGATGACGTAACACCGATAACCGCCATGACGTCACGCCCCACGCCTCTTTCTTGACCAATACCACCGCCATGACGTCACGCAAAACCACAAAAAACATGCCAAAGTGGCCCAAAGGGTCATCCTGCCAAAGTGGCCCATCCTCTACTGAAGACCGTCTACACATTGTAGAATTATATTACAAAAGCGGAGGGTGATTCACGGTCGAAGGTAGGTTAGACGTTTATGGAAAACGGGAAGCAGAATTTTTCTGAAAATTTAGCATCTTACATTTTCTTACCTGTTCTATCGATCTAAAATATTTTCAGCATTGCGACGTTGCCGCTTCTATCAAAAAGTCCTAGAAACTTTATTTTTTTAAATGGAACACCCCCTATATTAACAAGTTTTTATATTCGCCCTTTTATTATAATACTTTTTTGTTAATATTGCCCTATACCTATCTCTATCGGTTTTTGAGATAAAAAATAATTTGTGTTAAATATGGTTCAAACCATGGCCCTAATTAAACTTAAGTAAATTAGTGCTCTCAATTCATGAAAAGTTGATGTTTTGGTTGTAGTTTAGACAGATACGATGTATTTAATTTACACCGAGAAATCGACTCCATATCATACAGGGCATGTTAAAATTACTATTATTTCAGTTATTCTTAAAAGGGGTCAAAAGCTCATTTTTTCAAATGAAACCCCCTGTATATTACTCAATAAAATAAAAGATGAAGAAGAACGCTTTAAGATGACATATCATGTCCCTATACCTAAATCATCAAGTTTGCTTAATAAAGCCGCTTTTTTGTGAAAAATTATTTTTTAAAGAATTTAATTTATATATACCGGGTGATTTAAGTTAAGTGTCCTATTAAAAGTTCCAAAGAACCAAAAAAAATTGGCTCACGGCCATAACAGGAAATACATTTACATTTACATTTTTTTAAATTTAACATGTTTTCCATTGTATATTTATTTTTATAAATGTTTAGTAATGTAAAGGTATAATTCAAGAAAAAGTGGTAAAATTCGTACTTGCAAAAATGTTGATTTTTTAAAATTTTTCCTAAAAATCTATTTTCTTATTGTAGTTAATATTTTTTCGACAAGCAGAATTTTTTATTAAGAATGACTTTTTTTCGTATCTTTCAATTTTTGGTTCATTTGTTCTCTTGTTAACCGCATCCGTACATACTGTTATATATAATATATATATATATATATATATATATATATATATATATATATATATATATATATATATATATATATTTTTTATTGATTTGAGTTAAATATAAGATACATTTATTTATATATAGATAATGTCTGACGCAAATTATATTGTTTACTTTGTCTACTCAATTTTTTCTATGTTCTTAACGTGAAAAACATACTCACCCTCACATTTGACAACCAAAACAACACACAAAACAACAAAAAACAACCCGTCAAATTTAATTTCAATACCCATAACTGATTCGGTCTGCGCAAAGTTTTTCACAAAACTGGGAAAAATTCAGGTATGAGAAACTGATAAACCAAATTTATTATTTGATTAAAACTTAAGATAAAACTCGATTATATTTATACTGCTCATATTGTTCTTTGATAAATTGATAAAGTTCTGTCATACTTTTACATCGCGGTGGAATTAATAAAAGAGAACAACGCGTCGCGTCGTTCGCGAATAGAAGTATATCTCAAGTAATGGTTTTATTTTTACTTTGACTACAAGGTAGACCCATGCAACAGATGGTATAGTCAATGGGTTAATGGTTAATTTATCTAGTTAACAAGTTATTGATCTACGGAAATACGGAATACAACATAAAAAGAAAAATTTTAATATTTTTCGACTACCCTTATCGTCACTCCGAAGAAAAAGTGACATAAATATATGTATAATATGTATTATATATATATATATATATATATATATATATATTATATATATATATATATATATATATATATATATATATATATATATATATATATATATATATATATATACGGGGTCCTGGAGCTCACCTCCCGTCTTATGTAGCTCATTTATTATTCACTGTAAAATTTTCATATTTTGCAGATGTTACCTTTAACCCACGGTGCATTTCAGGAAAATAATTTTGGTTATACAGGGTGTCACAAAAAAGTGTGAAGCCACGATGGTGCATTTTTTTAAATGGAACACTGTGATTTTTTTTATATATTTAGGTACCTCTTGTAGTCATCTATCTTCCTCTAAAATTTTGTCAACATCGGTTTAGTAATTTCAGAGAAAAAAATATAAAACTGTTTTGCACCATTGAATTTAAAAATGAATAAAAATACCAATAGTGCTTGATTAATAGAATTAAACAACGACCTTATTAAGTAACGTAATATCAGTCGCTTAGGTCATGTTTGGTTAATTTGAACTGTACAGGGTGTCCAAAATTTAGTGTCAAACTCTTCAAATTTGAAAGCACTTTATTTTTCTTATTTTAAATATGAGCCCCTGTATAGTTTTAGGTCGTTAGATGCAGAATTATAAAACAAACATTTTTCTAATTATAACCCTATCAAAATTCCTAACACATTAAAAGTTATGCGTTGAAAACTCATTTTGGCATCTATTTTAATAGTAATAACATTAAATAAAAATGATAGGTGACTATGAAAAACAATTTATTGACATTGGACTTTATTTAACTTACAAAATCTTATTTTGACGTATTATAAAAATTCGTGTTAATTATTATTATTTATTACTTGAATTAAATTAATTTAAGAAAAACCTTTAAATGTTAAATAAACCTAATTTTTAATCTTTAATACTTTTGGCTAACATTTATGTAACTTCAACCAATTTCTAGGTAATAATTAATGTTTTTGGGAAACTCTAATGTTAATAAATTGTTTTTCATAGTCACCTATCATTTTTATTCAATGGTATGACTAAAATACATGTAAAAATGAGTTTTCAAAGAATAATTATGGTTAAATTATGGCAAAGTTGCGCATTTAGGTGCCTAATAGAAAGTTGAAATTGAGTACTTCCGGAGATATCCGGAAAAACGAATTTGCTGATTTCGTTTTATTTTTTCTGACGTTATTTAAAGAGATATGAAAAAACAAAAGACACTTTCTCATGGCTACTTTAAGCTTGGTTGAGAGATTTTGAGACGTTTCGTTTTCGTTAGACCATCATCAACTTTATTTTTTTAAATACGGACCTAGGTTTTTTATTTTATTTTTTTGAACCTCTTATTATCCTACAAATGCAATAAACAATTGAGTGCCGCATTTAAAAAAAATAAAGTTGATGATGGTTTAAGGAAAACGAAACGTCGTACGGAAAATCTCTCAACGCTGTTTTGTAGAGCTTAAGAAGTGGCCATGAGAAAGTGTCTTTTGTTTTTTCATATCTCTTTAAATAACGCAATAAAAAAATAAAAACGAAATCAGCAAATTTCGGTTTTTTCCGGATATCTCCGGAAGTATCGGAATTTTAAACTTTCTAATCGACATGTTGTAAGGCACCTAAATGCACAACTTTGCCATAATTTAACCGACTTCGTATCTCTTACGGTTTTCGAGATCCCCATGCATGCACTCGAATCTGTGGCACCCTGTATATATACAGGGGTCAGGTATAAATTGGGATAATAAGAGGTTCAAAATAAATTAAATAAAAAACCCAGGTCCGTATTTAAAAAAATAAAGTTGATAATGGTCTAACGAAAACGAAACGTCGTACGGAAAATCTCTCAACGCTGTTTTGTAGAGCTTAGGAAGTGGCCATGAGAAAGGGTCTTTTGTTTTTTCATATCTCTTTAAATAACGCCATAAAAAAATGAAAACGAAATCAGCAAATTTCGTTTTTTTCCGGATATTTCCGGGAGTACTGGAATTTTACAACTTTCCAATCGGCATGTTGTTAGGCACCTAAATGCGCAACTTTGCCATAATTTAACCGACTTCGTATCTCTTACGGTTTCCGAGATCCCCATGCATGCACTCGGATCTGTGGACTCCTGTATATATATATATATATATATATATATATATATATATATATATATATATATATATATATATATATATATATATATATATATATATATATATATATATATATATATATATATATATATGATATATTATATAAATGCCCTACAAAAGTGTCCATTGCAGCAAAGTCGTAACTCACCCCGGCTAGGTAGTACGTAATTAAAATGATTGTTTGACCTTCTTAGGAACATTTTGGTCTTAAAAAGAACCACCTCATTCAATTTAAGGGACTGTTATTAATGTCACAACACTAAAACGCTTTTATAGTTAAATTTAAATGTTCAGTCCTAATTATTTTTTATAGCGAAACAAGTTATTTTTCCCAAAGAAAGCAATAACGGCTATAGGATTTTTAAATTTTTTATTTAAGCGGTGGGGCATGGGCAGTACTGGATTTGTCAATAGGTCATATAGGTCTCGGCCTAGGGGCGGCAGATTTTAGAGGATTCAAGAATGTGTGCATTTTCACAGTCACATTTTCTCTAATAAAACTGCAGAATGTGCAGTAAAGCCTAGATCAAACTCACTACTCAGTGTCTCAACGTTTTTGAGGAATCAATCTCTATCTAATGTATACCCTTATTTAGATATAGCTCTCCGCATCGCACTTTCCACTTCGGCTACGATTTGTTCTGGGAAAAGAAGATTTTCCTGTTTAAAACGCGTAAAAAATTATGAAAGGTCTTTATTGTCTTGACAAAAAATGAATTTTTTGGCTCTTCTCTACATAGAAGCAGAGATAATGAACACCATAAACTATGATGATATTACAGATGATTTTGCTATTAAAAAGTCCCGTAAAAAATTGTAATTCGTCTTTCTTTAATGCCTAATTCACTCTTTTAATTAACTTTAGTTCCTTTATTACTACATATGGAAAATTATTATTTTAGAAAGGTACATGGGGCGGCGGAAATAAAGTGGCCTAAACTCGTTAAAAATATAAATCCGGCACTGGGCATGGGACCCGCACCAGATGCTATTGGCCCAAAGGGAACACTTTGGTAAAGAAAGTTTTTATTTTGATATTTACAAAAAAAAGTTGATTTTTTTGGCTGCGCAAAAATCTAAGTTTTAAAAGCCAATCTTCTATATTTGTTGTTTTTCGTGGATTTAATCAAATTTTATTTTTAAATCGCAAATTTTGCCAAATTTTTTACTAAACAATTTTCTTAGGCAAATATTTTAAAGAAATTGGGGATTTGACTATAAAATTTAATCTAATTCCAATCTGTATACTCTGTATGTATCCCAAATCAGACCCTCTTTAGAATATTGTTCTCATGTCTGGGGAATGGCGTCCCCTACAACACTTAGCATTCTGAACTCTATTCAAAGAAGAGCCGTTCGTCTTATTAATGATCCCACGCTCACTGAAAGGCTTCCTCTTCTTGCCCACCGTCGAGCTGTAAGGGATCTGTCGCTCTTCTTTAGGTATTTTCACTGCTTTTGCTCAGAGGAGTTGGTCAGTATAATTCCTTCTCTGGCAGCTCCCAACAGAGCAACACGTAGTGCAACTTTTATGCATTCTTTTACAGTTCAGTTGGAGAGGCCCCGAACTTCCCGCTTTCTTTGTTCCTTCATCCCTAGAGTGTCAAGACTATGGAACCTGCTGCCCGCAGAAGTTTTTCCTTTTCCTCCCAATCTCCAAATATTTAAGTCCCATATAAACCAACTCCCTCTCACCATATTTAAGACACCCACGGTACGTTAGTAATTATGCATCAGCCTTCGTGAACTGTCCCATTATAAAAAAAAATACGAAGAAAATACAAATTGAGGATTTGCTTTTTAAACTTAGATTTTTGTGCGGAGGCAAAAAAACAACTTTTTTTCAACCGCCACTGAAGAAAATAATACAAAATATTTCCGAGTGGTTATGAAAACAAAAAAATGTGAATGTTGCCATTTGTGTGCGTTTGCCTCCACACTACAGGTCGTTCATACGAATCTCATTTAATTACTTGAACTTGACTATTTATATATTAATAATAAAAAAGTTCGCGGGAAAAACCTGTTTGGGATTTAATTTTTATATGTAGTCCTGTTAGCAAGTAAGGTGATTGGTATATTATGCAAGATTTACCTTGATTCGAATTTCAAGCATAAATTACTTACCGATTTGTATGGGTTATTTTTCTAAGAATTTTTGGAAAGTATTAAGTATTCTACATGAATCACTATTAAGTGAGTATCTTAGTGAATCATACTAAGATTTAGTTTGATTAGTGTTACGCTGGGGTATTCCCACTGGCATTTTTAGGGTTCAGTGGCAGATTTACTACCAAACTGAGTAAGCTGAAGGGAGATTTTAGAGGCGACAAAGAGTGACCGCAAAAATTACTCAGAAACTGCCTGTTTTTCACAATTCACAGAGGGATGAGGAAAATACATACAAATATGTATTTTAGATCAGATTACTTGTCGCAAAAATTAGGATGAGCATTGCTTTTCGTTTTTTGATTTTTTCACCCCTATTAAGCGGTTGGAAAGTCGCCGAATCTGAAGAATTGCAAAAATAGCACTGGTATTAAAAGTTAATCTCACTGCGATTTTTGTTGCGAATGGACCTTGGAACAATAAAATAATACATCTCAATTCCTGAGAAGATTGTAAACCAACCCCCATGGACTATGTGGGGGTGCAATCATCCCCCAAAATATATAAAATCATATGCTACTTTAAAAATTACAAAAAAATCAGATTTTTCAGGACATGTCTAATAAGAAATAAATATATATGATAATTAAGCACCGTTTTCTAAGGGTAAAACCACCCTTATAATAACTCCCACCGCTGTGTTCACACGTCGTTGTCGTGGTTGGGACCAGTAGGATCTTTTGGAACATGCGCTGGAGTTGCTGGTCATCGGCAACTCTTTTGGCTAGCGTATGGAACGGGATCCGAAGCTAAGACGAACACAAGGCTTAACTCAAGGTGTTAGCATACCGTGCTGATGAGTGAATGACATCCTGTGCATAGGCGTGCGCAGGGTAAAGTTGGTGTGGGTGCCGAGATAATAATAATAATAATAAGGTAGCGGAGCGAGCAGCGGAGAAATTCGGTCTCAGATTTGCAATAGATCCAAACGACGACCAATCACTTGTAAGACTTGAGTCTAAAGCCGTAAAAACTGCAGTTAAAAGAGCAGAACAGCAGATACTCTTGGAAGATCACATTAATAAGCCGCAACACGGAGAATTTTACCGAAACATAGAAAGACTCAATCTATCTCGAAACCTCACGTTTGGGTTTTTAAAATCTGCTGAGCTCAAGTCTGAGACTGAGGGTTTCCTACTAGCATGCCAGGATGGGGTGATAAACATATTGGTATACCGAAGCCAGTTTTCTAACATTCCTGATACTGCTTGTCGACAGCAACCCGAAACACTAATGCACTTATTGTCAGCGTGTCCAGTGCATGCTTTAAGTGGTTACATCCACCGACATAACGATGCGCTTCGGGTACTTTATTATCACCTCAGACATTATTACGACATCGACGAAACAGCAATTTTGCCATTTGCTCCCGGCGATATCGAGACAGTAGTGGAAAATGACAACCTGTCGCATATATTAAATTCGCGCCAATAAACCTGATATCGTTCTCCTTGATAAAAGGAATAACTCTATGTATGTGATTGAGTTCTCCGCCCCAGCGGAAACTAACATCGATATAAAGAAACGGGAGAAACGAGCCAAATATCAGGATCTACTTGGCGAACTTCGGAGGCTCTATCCTGAGTATAACGTGCAATTGGTTGTCCTGATTGTCGGCGTTTTGGGGGGCATAAAGGAAAATGTCTTGGGGGAGCTGAAGTGTATTCCCGCATGTCAACATTCACCCGAACAACTGGTGATGAAAATGCAGAAATCTGTTGTCCTTGGGTCCCTTCGTTTACTGAGGCAAATGAATTTGGCCAAAGATCACTGACCGAGAGGAGGAGAGGATATTAATATATTGTTATTAATAAAATTAATTAATAATAAATTAATAAGAATAAATTCTTAGGAATGTTTGGTAAATATTTATGAAATAATAACAAACCGAGTCCATCATACATTATTTATTATAAAATCATTCTTCTTTCATAAGGTACAATTTTTTAAAATTCGTTTATCACAGTACTTATATCAATATTTACGGCTAATTCCTGTTCCACAAATGAGACCAGGAGATTGTTTACATGTTCTTGGCGCATTGTGGATCTTAATTTTGATTTTACCATACTTATTTTCGAGAAGGTGCATTCGCGTGTAATTTTTAAATCGAACAATAATAATTTTCATATTTTAAATACAGTAATCTTTTTTAGACTAGTGGGGGTGCCACGGCACCCACGGCACCCACTGTGCGCACGCCTATGATCCTGTGCCTTCAAAGTGTCTCCAACGGTGCCTCTGAGATACAGGGCGATCTCTTAGTTAGAGTATCTAGCCTTACTGCGGTAATGCGAGGCTCTGCCGTGGTGGACTATTACTTCCCTAGCTCCAAACAGAAAGCGAACGGAACCGCTTTCATAGGAAAAAAGTGACAAAGATGCGCTGATCCGAAACTGATAAATCCGTTTCGAGAGGTGCCACTCAAGGTCACAAGCAGACAAAAGTGCGCCCACCGAAACGGGTGAATCCGTTTCGAAAGGTGCCCCTGAAAGTCACTGGCGCCTGTTTCACGGGGAAGGACTAATCCATACCGAACAAACAGGTGCTTAGGAAGGGTTCCCTGAATCCAAACAGAAGGCGGACAGAACCGCCTTTATAGGGAAAAGGGTTCCTTGGCTTAAAAACAGAAAGCGAATAGGATCGTTTTCATAGGGTAAGGCCGGAGATGCGGCCTCAGAAGGAATGTCTGGTTCCCGTAACAAGGACGTGGTAGCTACCCACGTCACTATACCTAAAGTCCAAAATTTCTGTCAGTGACTCATTCAATACCGGCCACCCAACCGACGAAGCGGCTGAATAAAAATCTAACACAATGATCTTTAAGCCTATGATATACTTTTCCGCTCAAATAACAGTGAACCGGCCAAAAGTTTCATCGCCACGTTGTCATATTTCCCAAGAATAAATCACCAGCCAGCGATCGCACTTAAAATAGCACGCCAATATGTATTAAAATCATTGTTATCGGGAAGACAATAAAAGTGGCAACACACATTCCTTAGTTTACAACTTGAAGAGACTTGAAAATAAGCGTATCGACAGGGTTTTTCGTGCTGTTCGATGATTTTATTTAGTTATTATTGATTATGGACAGATTTTAAGTTTAAATTTTAATTGCTATACAGGGTATTTTCTAAATATTATAAATTTCTAATAATTGTAGTATATAGATATTGTTTTGTGCCAATTTTATAATAGTTTATCTTATTTAGTGTATATAGTTCTATATAAAGATTTAGTGTTGTTAAGTGCTTTTTAAATTTTGTAAACTATGAATGATAACCAACGTTTAACTAGTTATCCGCCTACAAAAAAAAATCAGTTAACGTTAAAAGAACAAAAATGGTTAAAAATGTTTACCATGGGATTCGGGAACGAAATCCCGAACTAACCACTTTGGATGCTGCAGAGATATGTGCAACTTTAACAAAAAGTTAAGCGTACGGTATTCAGAGTTTTAAAAGGCAAAAAAATCAATATTAGTAATTATGCGGATACTGGAAAATGCGATTTTTTTGCTATTTTTTGCACACTTTTTACTTTTTGATTGTTAAACATGAATCAGAAGCTGTTTTTTTTGGGTGCCTCTTATAATATTTAAAAATAATAATAATTGAATTGTTTAATTCCATTTTACGACATATTCCTTTAAATTCTGTCATTTGCACGAAAACATATTTAAAAACTCATACTATGTTAATATTAAAAAAAACACTTAAAAATAAGGAAAAAACCTTTTTTAATAAA
>JAHBCN010025528.1:0-11214 GCA_019359885.1 Listronotus oregonensis | reverse complement strand
TTATTTGACGCCATTTTGACAAGTGAATTCTAACCTCAGTCACAAAACCGGCACCAACAAAAACATAAAACGGATCTTTAGGGTGGTGCCACTATCGACACACAAGCCTACGTCCAGTGCCGGATAAATAAAAGCTTATTATATTTATGACTACCAATATCGCGCTGGAGCGTCTAAGGAAATTAAAAAAGGGGGAGCTTAAACGCGCCAGGGGTTTTGGCAGCCAACGTTTTTTTAAAGCGAAAGGGTGAAGGATATCGACCAAAAGAGTCTAAAATATTGATAAAAGAACAAATCGACAAATTTCTCGCAGAAGCCCCGGATAAAATTTATCTTATTATTAACTGTGTAATTTGACATTAAATAATATCAAAGATTTGCGAACTTCACTAATTGTGCATATACCAGACACAAAAATTAATGTGCAACTAACCTTTAAAATTAGTGGTACCTTGTATATAAACTATTATAAAAAGTTCATAGCCCTTCGTCCAGTGAAGTTTTTATTAGATGCGTAAAGAATAAATGTGCCATAACTCCAGTTGGAATCAACACATTTGGTAAAATGCCTGCACAAATGGCAAAATTTTTAAATTTCCCCGATTCCCACCTTTACCGGACATTGCTTCCGACGTTCCTCAGCTAGTTTGTTGGGGGACTCTGGTGCTAATTGACTTCAATTAAGAGACTCGGGGGTTTTTGGAAGTCCACTACAGTATCAGAGGGTTATTAAGAAATTTTTAACAAGAAAAAAAAAAATGCTGATAAAATTTTTTGTCCAAAACTTTGGTGGATGACATTCCCCTCCCCGGGGTACATATCTTACCAAAGTAAATTTTTAACAACCTCCAATGAGATTGGCCAGGGAGTTTTTTATTCTAATTGTTTTAAATTAGTAATTATACTTTTAATTATATACATAATTTTTTTTGATCAAAGGTAGTATGTTTCTTAATATCTTATATGTGTTAAAAGAAAACCATTTTTAGCAAAAGGTGAATTACCACCAGTGTCATGAAATGACATATTAGACACTGACATTAAAAATCAAACTTTTACTGACGTTTGTAGAGAAAAGTATTTTTGTGCATTTTGGATTTTTTATACATATTTTTTGATATAGTAAAGTTCTTAAATATGTTCAATTTTTCAACAATTTAATGTATCAATTTAATTCTATTATGCAGTCTTAATAACTTGATCTGAAACTGACTATCCAACTTATATCCCTTGGGTAATACTTTATTCCAAAAAAAAAAACATATAACAGCATTACACTCTAATTAAGTAATTTAATAGTTCAAGATGTATGCCTACACATAACGGTAAATACCAAAACACCTATTGAGATTCACAGGTCATCTCAATCACAGTAATTTATAACCACCAAAGACCGACACCTAAATAAATAATTAAATCTTTATTACATATTTTTTCATCTAACAAATGGTTTTGTTAACCCGCGGTCCTTTATAATTTATTTGGATAATATATTGGTTTAGAAAGTGCAATATAAACTTTAAGGTGACTTGTTGCATCTACGAATCAGAGGCGGGCACTCCTTAGCGCCATAAGGCTTTATCAACGATTAATGTATTTTGTTACGGAACTCGTACAACGAGTCGTCGAACGAGTAAAAGCTGCTACAGAAGGAACTCTTAAGCGTATGTGCTATCTTCAATTAGGCTTAATGGGATCATCAATGATTCTTAATGCGTTGAAAGCTGATATTGGGATAAAAACAAGCAAAGAAATTTGTTAAGAACATGATTTCACAGTATGTGTATTATTTAATTCGTCAAACTGTCAGCCTGTCCGTCAGTTGGTATATTCGTCTGTTTTGAGAATAATAATACTGTTTTGCATTACGAAACTTCTTGTCGCTCTCCAAAATTTTTTCGGGTTTTTTGCGTCTATTGCGTTTTACTGAATTCTAATATGTACTCGGTTTCTCCCTATTACCCACAACTTTTTAGAGAATATAAAGTATAAAAATCCCAATTTATGGGCGATCTAGTAGTGAATTTCAAAAAAAACAAAACCACTTTTTTTTACAAAATATACATTTTATTGTATCAATTGCTTAAGTGACATTGCAACTTAGGGCCTTATAAGATTGGATAAGTTCTTTAACTAGATCTTTGTAGTTGTCCGATCTTTTGTTACCTAGAAAGTTACTAAATACATTTTTAAAGGCATCTCAAGCCATTTTTTCCTTTATCAAAAGTGTACTTTTAAAATTTTGGTCCTTAAAAAGTTCTCGTCTTTCAAGTCCAACGTACGTTCCTTCTTTAATCTTTGCTTCACTTATATGCAGGAATTTCCGCCTTAAATAAAGAAACGCATTTTCTTCTCTATGTAAGTAAGCCTTTAACTAAAAATTTCATAAGCCCTAGGTTTATGTGCAGAGGAGGTGAATAAACTTTCTATTGATCTACTAAAGGTTCAATAAGGACGTTTTTCGGGCCTGCCAAATTCATTCAGTAAACCTGGAATATCATGACAGTAAACCATGACATTTTCCTTTGAGAAAAATACGGCCGGCATAGACTGCCTGTTCCGAAACGTCAAAATTTTCACATCTTTTGGTTAAAGGTTCCACTGCTGCAAACGAGATCCAAGCGGTTGTGCCTTTGATTCGGGAAGATCTAAATCACGAAGTACATTATTGTGCTCTTTTTGATATATAAAATGTGACTGTTTGTTGTATTCGAACACAACTTCCTCTTTAAAACTTGGACCGGCTTCTGACTCCTCTGTGTCATAAATATCTGGTTTATTATAATTATTTGTAGGCTTAGGATCAGGTGTGCTAGAAGAGTCATGGTCTAATGACTGAGGGGAGATTAGGATACCCTATTTTGTGCTTGCTCTTACTAGAAAATCCCAGAATTTTTGTTACGCAAAGGTAATAATCATCACCATGATTCTTAGGCTTCTGTCAAATCATTGGCACTCAAAACTTCATAGCCCAAGTTTTGTTTTAATCGCCAACTTGGAACGCAATTGAAGGCTATTCTTACCAGTGGACTCAACGTCTTCCGCTGAACTTTCAGTGTCACCTCACCACATATCACATATATAACAGAATCTGTTCTGATGATTGGCATGGTTGATATATCTACTGCTGAATACCGTAATACTGATCCTCTGACAAGCGGCTGGCTGCTTATTTACCCGTTTCGAACATCCGGTATTCTCTAGAAACATCGGAAATTAAGAGCATCGGAAACGATTTTTGTATACAGGGGCCCTTCAATAAGTAGCTGTTCCTCCGACGACCATGAGGTACAGTGAAATCTAGACTAAGGATTATTTTCCTTGAAATTCAATCTTCGCAAAGAAAACAAACAGTATCTTTACTTGTTTATATATTTTTTAAAACTATTTTTTGCCCTTTTAAAAACAAATTCTTATTTTAAATACAGTCTGACCCACGTGACTAAAGATCGTATGATACATTTGGCAACAGAGGCTCGTTTGTAACATCTTTTATTACGCCTTGTATGTTGTTCGGGCATTAAAATAAATATTTTATTTATTTTTATATTTGACCTCTGACCGTTGACTGTGCCAGGAGTGAGATGAGCACGTGTACTCAGTGGCTAACCCCACTTCTATATGTATCTCTCTTACCCTAATATCAAGATGTAGTGCTGGTAGTCAATAAAATGACCTATGAATAAAACAGCAAGTTCGGGCCATTAAGTTTCTTTCTGGCTGGAAATTGACTACACATGCGGTGAAATATATGGAAATGTAAAAAATTACTCTCCTGGATTAAAACCCTTGGGTTATATGTCCTCTAGATTAAAGAAAATATATATTTTGTTTTTTATCCCGTAAGTCTATCTGTCTACCTACCTGTCACAGGAAAATCACCTCAAAAAATTATCCTATGTTTTTAATTGCAACTGTTGGATTAATTGAGGTTAGTTAAACTTCTGATTTATCACGACGTAAAAAAAATCCTTTTTTTTATTTTGGTACAAAAACTATTTAATTTAAAAGATTTATATTTTGTTATACTAAGGCTGGTCTGCATAACCGTATTCAAGGGGGCTGCCGGGATGCAGCCCCCTTTCCTAGGGGCTACATTTTTATTTAAGTAAGATTTTTTTTTCAAAATAAGTTTTTTTTTTGTTTTTCTTCAGTGCTAAAGCTTATATAGCCAAGCTGTCACTCTTAGGTTTAGGGATTTACCGTGTACAATTAATTGTTTCTTATTATTTGTAAAAATATAAAAATAAAATTTTGAAATAATATGATTTTATATACGCGGTCTCCCCCTAAACCTAAATTCTGGCAATGTCAGTGCTGGTCTGTAACATATAAGGGTAGCATTTTAAAAATATGTTACATTTTTAATAACTTTAATAAAAAATATTGTTTAATACAAAAATATACTATTTTGCATAAAACTCAGGCATCTAAAAAAGTTAACTTTAATTTGTGCCTAGTAAATTTAAAAAGATTACACACATTTTTATTTTTTCTCATTGACCAACAGCTTTATGAACACAATGTTTTTTTTTAAACTTGAGGGCTTCTTTTATTATTTGTGTCTTGTAATATTTTTTTGTTGTTATTTGCCCTATTTTTTTTCAAATGACAGTCCTGTGCATTCGCCATAATAAAGGTTTTTGATTAATTTTATTTTAGTTTAAAACAAGTAAAAAATACGTTTTTATAGCAAATTAGACTAAAAAGTGGTAAATAATTTTTAATTATTTAATTATCTTAGCGAATAAAATTGGCAAAAAAGTGTAGGGTGCTTGTTATTAAATGTTGTAAATTGCATTCTAGGCTTTTTTACTAAAATTAAATTAATAAAAATTATTAAATTATTAAAATCTTGCTTTCAGTTTTTTTAAACTATGATTTTTTTACTGTGTTGTTCCGTGTAACCGTTAGATCTCAAAATAATGGTATTCTTCAGGGCCTGTATTGGGTCTACATGGTGGTGAAAATTGCCATTCAAATATCTATTTGTATGTAGCTTTCTGTAAACTGTGTATTCTAGACTTTTGTTTGACTGTCCTTTTAAGAGAAGGTCTAAAAAAAGTTTACTTACTTTCTTGTAATTTTCGCTTTTCTGATGATAAATAAATTATCATCTTAAAGATTACTCCGGGACTAAACAAAATATACCTAAATGTTTTGAGAGACGTGGCACAAGAAGAATATGCCTTTTTAAAGCCAGTGTTTTAGAAAAATCTAACACTCGTAAAGGAATAAGAAAAATATTCTTATATGAAAACATGTAGTTGCAAATTAAATACTGACACTGATCGTTTAATCAATTAAAAAAGCTTTATTTACTCCACATTTTACCAAAAATTACAACGAAGTGAAATGCCTATAAGAAATAAAAAAAATACATATGTGTGAATATTTTTACATGTAAATTATATTTCTATAAGATGTTATTAAAAAATATATGCGCCGGCAATGGTACAATGTGACAAATTTACCCATAAATTTTATTCCATAGTTAAAAATAAAATATGAATTGGATTGTCGCCGCTGACAATACAAGGTGGGCTTATTTAATTTACCACCCAATTTATATATCATAATGGTTACGAAATCCGAAAACAGAAATGTCTAAAGTTTTTCAATGGTGCAGTTTATTGTAGAACTTATATTAGGACTTATTGCTATTGTTGGATCATAGCTTGATGAGAATAGACGTTCTGTGGGTGTATATGTATGTGAGAGTTCTGGGAATGATTTTATTCCATGTTGCACATCATGCCTCATCAATAAATTAGAATCATGGTGGTAACATGGTGCCATAATACTAAGAAAACATTAGAGATAATGGAACAATGGCTTATTTATTTTACTACGTTGTAAATAAAGAGATTGCAAATTCTGAATATGTTTAAACACTAACACCGCTGGATATACTTTATGGGATATAAAGCTCTTTAGATGATATATTTGCAAAAGTGTCGAATTATATTTGTTTTTGTAAAAAATATTTTTAGGAATGAGAGTTTTTAGTGCCGGGAATATATATATATATATATATATATATATATATATATATATATATATATATATATATATATATATATATATATATATATATATACATATATATATATATATATATATATATATATATATATATATATATATATATATATATATATATATATATATAATATTTTAAATGGGCTACAAATTTAGCGCTGTTCCAAATAGAATCGAATAGGCTTTACCAAAAGTTAGAGGCTGTGTTAGAGGTTCTTAGCCCACCGTTGTGTTCGCACGTCGATGTCGTTGTTGGACCCCAGTAGAATCTTTTTGTAATATGCGCTGGAGTTGCCAGTTATCGGCCACCATCCGCTAGCGTCTGCGAGCTAAGACGAACACAAGGCTTAACTCAAGGTGTTAGCATACCGTGCTGATGAGTGACTGACATCCTGTGCCTTAAACAGGTGTTTCCAAAGGTGCTGTGGTTTTGGTCACTCCAAGGGTAGGTTCTGGTCCAAAGTATGTTGTGGATGATTTATGTCTTGCTGGCTCATCCGCTTTTTCGTTGCCTTCTATTCCCGAATGTCCTGATACCCACAGGAGAGTTACCCTGTTGCGTTCTCCCAGGACCTCCAGTTTTTTTGGCATTCCCATGTCAGCTTGGACGTCACCTTGGGGTTTACTAGTGCCCTGAGTGACGCCTGTCTGTATGTTATTATGCAGATCCGCTTGTTTTTGTAAGCCCTTCTGTTATTTTCTTTTGCACAGTGCAGTAAAGCATATATTTCTGGTGGTGGACTATTACTTCCCTAGCTCCAAACAGGAAAAGTGACAAGGGTGCACTGATCGAGACGGGTAAATCCGTTTCGAGAGGTGCCCCTGAAGTCACAAGCAGACAGGGGTGCGCTGACCAAAGCGGGTAAATCCGCTTCCAAAGGTGCCAAAGATCACAAGCAGAGAAAGGTGCGCTAACCAAAACGGGTAAATCCGTTTCGAAAGGTGCCCCTGAAGTCACAAGCAGACATGGGTGCGCTGACCGAAGCGGGTATATCCGCTTCCAAAGGTGCCCCTAAAGTCACGAGCACCGGTTTTGCGGGGAGGGGTGTATCCATCCCCAACAAACAGGTGCTTGGAAAGGGAACTCATCCAGGAGCCCTAAACGTCTACAACAGGCCGGTAATACGGCCTCAGTGGAACATCTGGTTTCTGTAACAAGGACCTGGTAGCTACTCTCGTCACTATACCGGGAGAGCAGGGCATGACGATTTTAAACGTCTGCTCGTCAAACTTTCCAGGAGACAGGGACACCCTAGCACATATTATGCTCGTGTCCGGTAGCGGCACGACTAAGTTTTGCAATCCTCGGCAATGACACATTGTTGCCGGGGGAAGTGAAAGAACTCTCTCCCAATTTGATCATCGGACTCATTAGGAGTCTGATCCTATTGAAAAAAATATAAAAAGGTGTGACCCACAATAGACCTAGCGGTCGCGGTGGAGGGTGTAAAACCCACTTACTTTAAACCTAACCTAACCTAACCTAGAGGTTCTCAATGCTTGAAAATATTATTTTTGTAGGAGACTGTAAACAACACAGATAAAGTTTCTATAAATATCTGTAATATTTCTATAAATATCTTTTTAACAAAACGATCAAAAAATTCAGGGTTTTTCTTTTATTTTTCAATACCTTGACTGCATTAGTTTTTAAAAAATATCGTAAGAACCGTTTTCGAGATTTTTCGAAATAAATATACGGCTTTCATACCCGACAGATATCGATAATGTTCATTATGCACGATTTAATGGTTAATATCTCGTTTCACCGAAAAAAATCTTTTTTTAATTAAATGAAAGACACTGTTATTAACCATATATTTTAATTTCATTAAATTTTTAAGAAAAGCCGATTAACTATTAAACTATCTTAAATATTTGCTACCATGATTTGTTTTTTTTTTTAAATATACCTTACTTTTGACTAGTATATTGGTATTAAATTTAAATGTTTTAGTTATATTATTACATTTATTACTCATCATGCTTTTTATATAAAATTAAACGTAAAAAAAGATAAAGTTCAACTTTTTAACTCGGAATTCAATCAAACTAATGACCGGTTGCACCAACACTTTTTGCGACACTTAAGTTGTTCTTAAGCATAAACTGCGCCTTAAGTTTTAAATGTTTCTTGCACCAGCTGAAATTGGTCCTTAATGGTCCCTTAACCTTTAAGTTTAGGATTTTCTGTACTTAATGATCCCTTAAGTAATTTGAAGTTGACATTTGACAAATATTTTTTTTATTGCTTATTTATTTTTCGTTTGTGGTTTTAAATAATAATTAATTTGGAAAAATTATGTAACAACGGAGTTTTTAAACAATGGTGGTTTGAATTGTGATATTATAAATGCAATATTAATTAGATTTCCAAGAAGAATGTAGAAACAGTGAGTTTTTATTACTTATTGCATTTTTCAGGTTTATTTACCTTTTTTATGCTTTTGGACATTGCTCTGTTATTTTTAAAAGAAACCGTTTTGAGAAGATGGATAATCTTAGATTTTTAAAAAGGTTTAAACTAGCCAAGCCAACGGTGCTTAGCTTACTTGAGCAAATCGAAGATGAGCTTCAGTTTAAACATGAAAAGTTTGTATTGGCCTTTAAATTTAAGGTATTTACTTGTAAATTGGAAATATTTAAATTTGTTCACATAAAATAATAAAAGTTTTTTTTTTCAATTATATATTTATGTTTGTATCTCATATTGACAATAATTGTTCCCTTTCCATGGCCGTAAAGAAAGGCGCCCTTGATCTTTCTTCCCCATGTTATTTTAAATTTTTCAAACAAAAAAAATCACAAACCAACGACTGATTCTTGTATTGTAATGTTTATAAAATAAAAAAAAAAGTTTTATTTATTTGCAAAGATTCAAGTCAGATTACTGCTATCATTTAATCACACACAAGCTAGAAAAGGAAAGACATAATATCGGTTAATTCTGATTATTCGCATTGTAAAGGCCAACAATAAAAAATAAGAACGATGCAACGTTGGCGCCTTTCTAAATACTCTAAGTTAAGTTGCAATAAAAATCTAATGGTGAAAGTGAAAACAATTTAAGTTACCCTTGTTACCCTTAATTTTAAGAGCTTCTTAATAAAGATCTACTTAAGATACTCTTGGTGCAACCGGCCATAAAACTAGTTTATATTTTTTAAATGCTCGAACCTGTCGATTAGTATGTTTAGTCGCTTTCTTTTTTAAATCGGAAACAGTGCAATGACATTAGAATTTTTTGGAACTTCAAAATTTGCGATTTTTGGGATTTTTTAGTAAAGATCAAAAACCCCTTACCTCAAATTTTCAGAAAATATTAAACATAAACTATCAATGTGAATAACTTATGGTTCATTTTTTTAGATAAAATTTTGTTATCCTCCTAAAAAACTTGAGACAGATATTTAAAAAAATCATTGATGAGATACTGTATTAATAATTCTTTTATAGGAAAAAGCCCTGCAAAATGTATTAATCAAAAATAACCTGTATTGAATTATTGAATTTTATCCTAGTTAGAGACTCCCACTGTACGGGTGTCCTGATAAGGTCGTCCTCCGGCGATATCTCGAAAACCCTTCATCGCATAGCTTTCGGAAAAAATATTTATGGTAAAATCGGCCTTGGGAAATGCTGAAAATTTTTAAAAGTTTCTAATTCTGCCGTAGGGGGCTAAAATAAAACAAATTAAAAAAGGTTTTTAAAAAAACCTTTTTATTGGTTTTTTATAGTTTTCTACAAACTATGTAAAATAAGAAATTTTTTCCAACTTTTCTTAACCTGTCAAATATAGGAAGGGGGGGGAATTAAAAAAAAAATAACTTTGTTTACGGTTAACCGATTTTAATAAACTAGGTTTCTTTAAAAAAAGTTTTACCGGGGTAAGATAAAATATTGGCTTAATAAATTTATTTTTTTGTTTTATCCCGAGAGGCTGATTTGTGTCAAAGTTGTAGATTTTGTCATTTTTTACGAAAAATTTAAATACAATGGTATTACTATTATAAGCCCATTAAAAAGAGCATAAAAAAGGAAAGAAACTGGTGAAAAATTTCGATATCTTAATTAATTCTCAAGTTATTGCCAAAAAACTGCATTACTCGTATCCTTTCCTATTTTAAACTGTCAGATAAACTACGTGGCGTTTTTATCGAGTGTGCCGGGACGTCAAAAATCACAAAAACAGGGATGTCAAAAAGTGAGAAGTGCATTATTTGTCAAACCCAGATAATTTTAAATTTAGTTCTTGTTTATCGCAGTTCATCGTTATTATTATTAGTAGTAGTGTTGTTACCCGTTATTAAGTAATTATAAATTATGTTTATTCAACCACCGAGGCATACATTTGCGGTTTATTTTGAAAATTTTTCAAATCCTTTAGGGCGAAAAATACCCCATAAGGTATTACAAAAGGGGCATTTTAAAAAAAAGGTGTTTAAACGTTTAAACCCCCCGTTAAGAGGAACGGGGGCATCCTATTTCAGCCAATGATGATACAGTTAAAAAACCCCCGTAATAATAATGCTTTTTATCAGGGCATTAAATTTTAAAATGCTGTTTTAAATTGATAATAAACAAATAATAATAAGGAATTTTTGATAATTTTAAAGAGAAAAAATGGTTTTTTTATCATTTAAAAAGCTCTTTTTATCGACAAAAAAATAGGAAAAAAAAATCATTTTTCCAAAAAAAAGCCCGGAAAGTTTTTAAGGGGTTTTTTTTTTGGTTTTTTTTGAAAAGCTCTTTTTCCCCCAAAAAAAGGGGCCCAAAAAAAGGGTTTTTTAAAAAGGGTTAAGCCAAAAAAGTTATTAAATTTTTTTAAACCCCTTGGCTTTTCCCCCCCTAATTTTTAAATTAAGAAAAATTTAAAAAAAAAGGGCCCTTTTTTACCGGGTTTTTAAAAAATTTTTTTCCCCAAAATTTATGGAATTTTTTCCCGAATTTTTTTTTTCCCCCGGGGAAAAGGAAAAAACCCGACCTTTATTTTTCCCCGGGAACCAAAACCCCGGGGTTTTTATATTTTTTTCAACAAAAAAGTCAATTTCAAAGAAAGTGCCAAAACTGTTTTAGTGAAAATATTTTAAAAAAACCTTAGTTATTCTATTACTACTAATGTACATAAAATATAAATTTTCAGTATAAAATCTAAAAAAAAAAATATTCTAT
>JAHBCN010025527.1:0-11161 GCA_019359885.1 Listronotus oregonensis | reverse complement strand
GTTTGAAATAAAACTGTGTGTTCCTAGTAAAAGGGGGAGAATTGTGAATTTCTTTCAGTGTACCCCCGCTCCAGGGACACTCACTCAAATTAAATTCTTTTAAATATTTTAAGGGGATATTTTTGAATAGTTCTACAATTGATTTATAAAACAAACAAAAAATTATTTTTTCCAAACCTTTATACCCATTTCCCCTTTTAAGCCTTTAATAAACCAGATATACTTGGCAGCATCCTGTATAAAGTAATAAACATCGATCGTAGTGTATGTAAAACAGTAGCATAACGTTAATGATAATTTACAGTTATTGGAAGAAATAAAATAGCGCATCGCCAAAATTCTCACCTTATATTATCCGAAAGCAATATTTAAAAAAACTCTCTCATGCATACATGATCTCGACCACACAAAACCTGGTTATGCTCGTAAAAATCAGAACCGGTAAATCCACACCAAAAGAAGAAATGTGTGCCTTGACGGGTGCACACTGGAGAAAATGCCCAAAAAAACTGGCCAGAAACCAACAAAATTGTTAATCAGAAAATAAATGTTTGATTATACAGTGTGTCCCAAATTGGGCTACATGTATTGGTAACTCGGGAACCATTAGAGTACAGTGTTGGTTAAATTAGAAAAGTTTTAGACAATTTAATTGCAAAATTATATCTGCTTTCAATTTCATTTATTTTATGGTTTTGAAAAAATTTAAAAAAAAACCAATATGGTGCTTTTTAAATTTTTGCCTGTACCCCCAAACTACCAATTTTACGGTTTTAGGATTACTACATTATTAGAACATTTTTTTAAGAAAATTTAATTTTTAAGCAAAATTTTTTCAAATTTGTTTTTGAGAATTTACCCTAACTTTGGGGTTTTTAAAATACGGAGGCCATATTGGATTTTTTTTTTAAAAAAAGAGCCTTAAAGGGTTTTCATTGTTTTGGTAATCTAAAAGTAAAAAAAAGGTCTAAAAATGAAATTTTTGTTTTTTGATAGTAGCTTAGACTAGATGCGTAAGGCCCCGCCTTTTTTTCAAAAAAACAAAGATACCACCGGAGCCATCAACCTAACCATAAATTTAAGGTTCTTAGTAAAAACTTTTACCCTATGGATTTTTGGGGAGAGCGAAATTCAAAACGAAAAAAAAAAAGGATGTTTTAAAAAAATTAATATTCCTAAAATCCTTAAACTGATAATAATTAAACACAATAAAAAACAAAATGTATCAGTAAAAAAAAATAAAATCACAGAAAAGTCTTCCCCCTTTTTTTCACACATTTCTCGTTTTTTTCCAACACCTTGGGGTTACTCGGCCTAACGTGTTTCGGTTGATGGAAAAAAACACATCCCTCCCTGTTTCCATTCCCCATAGTTTCGGGCGAAAAAAAAACTCAAACCCCCTCTTTTTTTTGCAAAAAAATCAGGCGGTGTGATGTCCGGTGATCTGCCCAAGCAATTGGATTGTTGTCATAAAAGGGATTTCAAGGACCTCCATCCCTTCGGTTGTGCGCTGGACATCGGTCTTGCGGGGAAACCCCAAATTTTTTATTTTATTTGGCCTTTTTTTAAGGCCCCGGGAAAATCTGTTCTTGAAGAGTAGCAAATACCTATCTTCATTCAAGTTTTTCAAAAAAAAATGGTCCAATTAAAGGTTGTCTAAAACAAAAAATTAATTTTTATCTAATTGTGAGACGTAAATAAAAGGTGCATTTTTTCCTATGATGCCACACAGACATTAAAGCCAAACCTTGTTTGTAGCCGTCTTTTTTTTTAAATTATGTGAATTTTTGTATCCCAACAGTGGTAATTGTGCCTATTAAAAATTCCCCCAAATTTTTAAACCGGTTTCGTTGTCCAGAGGACCTTGAATTGGTTTGGGGGTTTTGACATTAAGTAATAAACCATTGACTAAAGGTGATTCGTTATTGAAACATTCCCTGAAGACCCTGGACAAAATTGGTTTTTGGATGAAAAAAGGGGTTTTTTAAAACCGATGCCCGATACTTAGAAATTTTTGTCTGTTCTTCCACTTTCTAACCGATGTTGTGGGATCATCTCTAACGTTTTCCATTATAAAAACTTTCTTGCTTCATTTTTTTTTGTATGTATAAGTTTTGGGATTCGGTTTCACAAAAGATCCATAGGCTAACAAGTTCGTAACTAAGAATCTAAAATGTCTTTGGTTAGGTTGTTGCCGCTTCGAAATTGTTCTTCATATGCAAGTGCAGCTTCTGTATTTCTGTTAGATTTAAAATAAATTTTTAGCATATCCATCTTTTCATAATTGAAATAATTAAGAGATTATTGTATATACTTAAAATAATCAAAACTTGAAATTTTGTTGAAGGGTTTCTAAACGAAAAAAGGCACGCTGATTTTACATTTACATTATTTAAATTATAAGATGCGTATCATTTGTTTTTTTGAAACGGGGCGGCCATTACGCAGTCTAGTCTAACCTACTATCAAATAAACAAAAATGATCTTTTTAGAGCAAGGGAATCTGAAAACCTAGACTTGTGATACATCAATGAAAAGCTCTTGAAGAGCTTTTTTAAAAGTGTAAAAATCCAATATGGCGTCGTTAAATCCAAAGTATGAGTAAATATCTCAAGAACAAATAAAGTTAGAAACATATTTAATTGTTGTAAAACAAAAAAGTTGCTCCTCTGAAATTAGAGCAAAGTTGAAGATTTTGTAGAAAACTTGTTGCTCTTCTCAAATGTAGAGAAACAAGTGGAAAATTTGGCCAAATAATTGGCGCGGCAGGTTTAGGCAGTAGTTCTCCAGTTCTCACTTTTTCTACAAGGTTGGCAAACGGAAGCAACATCTTCCACTTTTAGTTTAATTTTTTATTTTTAACCCCCGGAAAACCAAAATTTAGTGGAAGATTTGTCTCTCCACAAGTGGAAGACGGAAAAAGTTGCTGTATTTTGTAGAAAAAGCAAAAAATTCCGAAACCCAAAACTTAGTGGTCTGGTTGGTCTGACTTCAGATTTAAAGGACCAGCCATCAATTTATCCTAGGCCCGGGGTAAATATTTACCCCGGTAAATGTTGATAAGTTAATAATAATTAAAATCGTAACTGTACTTTTAAATATTTATTATCTGCAAATTTTTCTTATTTTTTTTTTCATATTTTCCAAGAGAAAACCAGAAATTGATTCTTGAAAAAATATTTTATGGATATTTTTTTATTTTTTCATTGGTGGGATTCTCAATTCCTTAAAGTTTTCAAAGTCCCAAAATTAAGGGACTTTTGGAAAACATTATGATGGTATATTTTTTCTTAAAGCCTTATGAGTCCTCTTTGAAATCCCTTAGAAATTTAAAAATCGGTTCTTAGAAAAATAGTTATAATTTTTTTTGTTTTTTAAATGAGGGTTTGACTGTTTTTCAGATTAAAGCATTCAAACGATTTTTAACCTAGTAAATTTGATAAAATCGAATTTGCCTTTACCATTCTCTTGGGCATAAGAAGTGAAAAAAATTCGAGTGCCATAAGTCAGATTACTTTTAAACGATTTAGAGCAAAATCCCGGGGGTAAATATATCCCGGTTTGTAGTTTCAATAAAAAATGGTTTTATTTCAGAAGGGTTTAAAGGTGTATGGAAGCCCAATGTAACCCTTTAATTAAAAAATGTCCAGCCCAGTATGAAAAAATAAGCAGAGTTGGCCCCGCCGATTCTCGCAATAACAAAATTCCCGAAAAATTTAATGTTTGTTACTTACACACTGTAAACAGGTGAAGTTGCCAGCACATTATAGTTTTAGAGAGCCGGAGTACCGTTTTTGGATTGATAAAACCTTTTTATTTTAGTGATTAGTGTTTATTAAATTGTACTATAATTTTGTGTTAATTTTGTTAATATTGTGTAATATGTAAAAAATGACTAGAGGTTGTATGGTTTTGTCTTTAAATCAAGGTAAATACCCGTCTTTAACTTTAGGTAAGTATTTTTATATTTAAATTAGTGCTTCTTATAAGACAATTAGGTAACCGAATAAATAAAATATATCAATTATGAATAAAAAAATGAAAAATTTATAGGAAATATTAGTGAGAAAAGTAAGGCAATCTTTACTTCTTTTAGATGATTTCTAAATGTTACTGTATTTCTTTTGGATTATTAAAAAGGAATAAGGTTTAATTTAGGTACTTTTTTTTTCATTTAATAATTTATACACTCTTTTTAAAGGATAAAATTATTGATTACTGGGCAGACCAGGCAAATTTTAATATATACAGGTCCCCTAATTGAATGAAAGGGTACAATTTTATGTTAAAGTTCCTTTTGTTTGGAATTGTCTCAAACTTCCTCCTCTCCGTTTTAAAATTTGTGGGTTTTTGGGGCGTGATTCAACTGAAAAAAAAAAGGCAATGTTTGTTCGAGATATTATATCAAAATTGAAAATCAAACTAAACTTATTTTCACTATTCCTCCTTCTTTTAAAATTGATTTTTCACAAATTGGCACATATTTAAAACACCTTTTAAAAACTTGTTTTTATGTTTATTTTTACACTTTATTTTTAAAAATATGGTTGCCTTTAAACTTAAAAGTTCGCAAAATGGAAAAAAGATGTAAAATAAAATAAAAAAAACAAGTTTTAAAGGTGTTTATAAAAATTTGGCACTTTGTTAAAAAATCAAGAATTTGTACAAAAAAGGGAGAATATAGGAAAATGAGGTTAGTTTAATTTTCAACTTTGATGATGAAGATCTGAAAGAAAGTTGCCGAAAAGTATTTTTTCAGATTTGTAATCAGCACCCCAAAAACCCCTGTATACCAAATTTAATCAAAATCGGAGAGGAGGCAACTTTCGAGAAAACCATTTGTTTAAAAATAAATTAGATTTTTGTTCTTAATCTTGATTATCAACTTTAGCTGAATACTGTAACACATAAATTTAACGGAATGTTACAATGGATACTCAAGTAACAAAGGTTACTAATCATTTTTAACCACGTTATTCTGCCCATGAATGTTTGTTATTAGTGAAAAGTATATGCCTAAAAGCAGTTATAAAAATTTTACTTTTTTAATGTCCGAATATTAGGATTAGATTAAACTCATTTACAGTATCTTGCCCTTTTTTATCACAAAATTGGTGATAAGTAAAATACTACTTATCATATTTTCGTTCTATTCTTTGCATATTATATCAGATGATATAAAACCAATATTAAAATAATTTTAAATATTCTATAGTATTCCCTTTTAAAATAACCAACAATTTTGTGGAAAAATAAAAAAAACAGTGAATGTTGGGAATTTGACATTTGATGATGTCAATTTTATAGATAGTAACAAAGAATTTGGAAATCCGGCCCCGACCTACTATTCATTGCGCAAATTCGGGGCCAAAAAATATTTTTCTAACTTTATTTGTTTTTAAAACTTCTTTGGATTTTATAGAATTTATTGGATTTTTTAATTTTTGAAAAGAGCCTCGAGATTTTCATTGTTGTTGTGATACATCAATTAAAAGCAAAATAAAGGTCTAAAAATGAAATTTTTGTTTATTTGATAGTAGTTAGACTAGATTAATGGCCGCCTGTTTCTTAAAAAACAAAAGATACGATCCGGAGGGCATCAACCAACCATATAATTTAAGGTTCTTAGTAATAAACGTTACCCATGGACTTTTGGGAAGGAAATTCAAAACTGATACAAAAAAGTGATTTTTGAAAAATTAATACTTCCTAAAATACCTTAAACTGATAATAATTAAACACAACTATAAAACAAAAATGAAAAAAAGAAAATAAAATCCGTAAATGTCTTCCCCATTTTTCAACATTTCTCGCATTTTTCCAACACCTTGCGGGTTACTCGGCCTAACGTGTTTGTGATGGAAGCAAACACATCCGCCCTTGTTCCAGTTCCAGCCTAGTTTCGGGCGAAGAAAACTCGACACCCATTTTTGGTAAAAATCAGGCGGTGTGATGTCCGGTACTGGGCCAAGCAAGGCCCATTGTTGTCATCAAAGGTATTTCAAGGACCTCCATCACCTTCGGTACTGTGCGCTGGACATCGGTCTTGCTGGAACCACAAATTATTTATTTTATTTGGCGGAACTGTATTTCTAATGGCCGGTAAAATCTGTTCTTGCAAGAGTAGCAAATACCTATCTTCATTCAGAGTTTTTTAAAAAAAAATAAATGGTCCAATTAAACGGTTGTCTAAAACAGAAAAATTAATGTTTTATCTAATTGTGAGACGTAAATAAAAGGTGCATTTTAAATTACCTATGATGCCACACCAGACATTAAAGGCAAACCTTGTTTGTAGCCGTCTTTCCTCTAAATTATGTGGATTTTCTGTATCCCAGCAGTGGTAATTGTGCCTATTAAAAATTCCACAATTTGTAAACCGGGTTTCGTCTGTCCAGAGGACCTTGAATTGGATATTGGGTATCTGTTGACATTAAGTAATAAACCATTGACTAAAGGTGATTCGTCTATTGAAATCATTCCCTGAAGACCCTGGACAATACGTGGTTGGTATGGATGAAAACGGTGTTTTTTAAAGACCGATGCACAGATAACTTAGAAATTGTTGTCTGTTCTTCCACTTTTCTAACCGATGTTGTGGGATCATCTCTAACGTTTTCCATTATAAAAACTCTTTGCTTCATTATTTTTTGTATGTATAAGTTTTGGGATTCGGTTTCACAAAAGATCCAAGGCTAACAAGTTCTAATAAGAATCTAAAATGTCTTTGGTTAGGTTGTTGCCGCTTTGGAAATTGTTCTTCATATGCAAGTGCAGCTTCTGTATTTCTGTTAGATTTAAAATAAATTTTTAGCATATCCATCTTTTCATAATTGAAATAATTAAGGCATTATTGATATACTTAAAATAATCAAAACTTGAAATTTTGTTGAAGGCGTTTCTAAACGAAAAAAGATGCACGCTGATTTTGACATTTACATTTTTAAATTATAAGATGCGTATCATTTGTTTTTATGAAACGGGGCGGCCATTACAGTCTAGTCTAAGCTTATCAAATAAACAAAAATGATCGTTTTTAGAGCTTAAGCAATCTGAAAACCTAGACTTGTGATACATCAATGAAAAGCTCTTGAAGAGCTTTTTTAAAATGTAAAAATCAATATGGCGTCAGTATGGAAATCCAAAGTATGAGGGAAATATCTCAAGAACAAATAAAGTTAGAAACATATTTAATTGTTTGTAAAAAATAAAAGTTGCTCCTCTGAAATTAGAGCAACAAGTGGAAGATTTTTGTAGAAAACTTAAAGTTGCTCTTCTCAAATTTAGAGAAACAAGTGGAAAATTTGTTGCCAAATAATTGGTGCGGCAGGTTTAGGCAGTAGTTCTCCAGTTCTCCACTGGTTTTTTACAAGTTGCTGGCGCAAAGCGCGCAGCAACAAATCTTCCACTTTTAGTTGTCAATTTTCTTTGATTTTTACCGACACTCCGCGGAAAACCAAAATTTAGTGGAAGATTTGTCTCTCCACAAGTGGAAGACGGAAAAAGTTGCTGTATTTTGTAGAAAAAGCAACAAATTGCCGCAACTTGTGGAAAACTTAGTGGTCTGGTTGGTCTGACTTCAGATTTAAAGGGCCAGCCATCAATTTTAATCCTAGGACCGGGGTAGATATTTACCCCAGGTAAATTTTGATAAGTTAATAATAATTAAAATCGTAACTGTACTTTTGAATATTTTTTATACCTGCAAATTTTTCTTATTTTTTTCATATTTCCCAAGAGGAAACCAGAAATTGATTCTTGAAAACCAATATTTTATGGATATTTCTTTCATTTTTTCATTGGTCGGATTCTCAATTTCTTTGAGTTTTCAAAGTCGCAAAATTAATGGACTTTTTGAAGCAAAACATTATGATGGTATATTTTTTCTTAAAGCCTTATGAGTCCTCTTTGAAATCCTGTTGGAAATTTAAAAATCGGTTGCTTAGAAAAATAGTTATAATTTTTGTTTTTAAATGAGGTTTGACTGTTTTTCAGTACTTATAGCTATTCAAATCGATTTTTAACCTAGTAAATCTTGATAAAATCGAATTTGCTCTTTACCATTCTCTTGGGCATAAGAAAGTGAAAAAATTCGAGTACTCATAAGTCAGATTACTGCTTTCAGAACGATTTTAAGAGCAAAAATCCCGTGGGGTAAATATATACTCCGGTTTGTAGTTTACAGGTTAAAAAATGGGTTTGTATTTCTAGCAAGGAAGTTTAAAGGTGTATGGAAGCCCAATGCTATGGCCCATTCAATTAAAAAATGTCCAGCCCAGTATGAAAATAACTGTCAGAGTTGGCCCCGCCGATTCTGCGCAATAACAAAATTCCACGAAATAATTTAATGTGTTGCCTACTTACACACTGATAAATCAGTGTGAAGTTAGCCAACACATTATAGTTTTATGAGAGCTGGAGTACCGTTTTTTGGATTGATAAAAACCTTCTTATTTTAGTGATTAGTGTTTATTAAATTGTGACTATAATTTTGTGTTAATTGTTGTTAATATTGTGTAATATCGTAACAAAATGACTAGAGGTTGTATGGTTTTGTCTTGCAAATCCAAGGGTAACATACCCGTCTTTTTAACTTTAGGTAAGTATTTCTTATATTTAAATTACGTGCTTCTTATAAGACGTAACGTTAGGTAACCGAATAAATAATAATATATCAATTATGAATAATAGAAAATGAAAATTTCATAGGAAATATTAGTGAGAAAAGTAAGGCAATCTTTACTATCTTTTAGATGATTTCCACAATGTTACTGTATTTCTGTGGATTATTAAAAAGAAATAAGGTTTACATTTAGGTACTTTTATTTCATTTAATAATTTAGTACACTCTTGATCAAAATTATTGATTACTGGGCAGACCAGGCAAATTTTAATATATTTAAGGTCCCTCTAATTGAATGAAAGGAAGTACAATTTTATTTAAAGTTCCTTTTTGTTTGGTAATTGCTTAAACTTCTCCTCTCCGATTTTGACCAAATTTGGTATACGTGGTTTTTTAGGGGCCTGATTACGAATCTGAAAAAAACTTCGGCAATGTTTCTTTTCGAGATATTCATCATCAAAATTGAAAAATCAAACTAAACTTATTTTCACTATTCCTCCTTCTTTTTGACAAATTGATTTTTTACACTAAATTGGCAATAATATTTCATAAACACCTTTTAAAAACTTGTTTTTATGTTTATTTTTACACTTTTTTTTTTTAAGCAAATATGGCTGCTGCCTTTAAACTTAAAGTTCTCAATTTAATGGAAAAAAGATGTAAAATAAATAAAAATACAAGGTTTTAAAAGGTGTTTATAAAATATGTGTGCCACTTTAGTGTAAAAATCAAGAATTGTGTACAAAAAGAAGTGAGAATATAGTGAAAATGAGGTTAGTTTAATTTTTAACTTTGATGATGAAGATCTCGAAACAAACGTTGCCGAAAAGATATTTTTCAGATTTGTAATCAGCCCAAACCCTGTATACCAAATTTAATCAAAATCGGAGAGAGGCACTTTCGAGACAATACCATTTGTTTAAAAATAAATTAGATTTTGGTTTCTTAATCTTGCATTATCAACTTTTTAGCTCGACATACTGTACACACATAATATTTAACGGATACTGTTACAATGGATACTCAGGTACAAAGGTTACTAACATTTTTAACCACTGTTATTCTGTCTCATGAATGTTTGTTATTAGTGAAAAGTATATGCCTAAAAAGCAGTTATAAAAATTTTCACTTTTTAATGTACAACCAGAATCTTAGATTAGATTAAACTCATTTACAGTATCTTGCCCTTCTTTTAGCACAAAATTGGTGATAAGTACATAATACTATCATATCGATCATTTAAATAGAAGGCAGTATCTTCGGGCGCCATCTATTCTTTGCATATTATATAAAATCCAATATTACATAATAATTTTAAATATTCTATAGTAGTATCCTTTAATAACCAACAATTTTGTGGAAAAAATAAAAAAAAAAACAGTGAATGTTGGAATTTGACATTTGATGATGTCAATTTTATAGATAGTAACAAAGAATTATGGAAATCCGGCCCTGACCTACTATTCATTGCGCAAATTCCGCGGGGCCAACCCTCCTATTCCCGCTGCCCTGCACGCCTGGACAATTTTGTTCTACAGTATTGGGCTTCCATACACCTTTAAACTTCGTTGATTTCTAGGGTTAAATGGTGATTAGGCGGAAACTAATTTTTCTGACAAAAGATATTTAGCAAGTAGTTACTAAATAGGCGAAGAAAGAATTTTGACGTGTTTTTTTTTGTTCAAAAAATTGTTATAGGGTCGTTATCTTTAAATAATATATGCGCTCAATTTTGAATATTAGCATAACATAACCTAAAGAGGTATAGAATAAAGCCTTTTGTATTTTTGTTAAATTATGTCAAGTAATTTTTACTTTTGAGTGTTGCAACAATTGGTTCTTTTAAACTCATATTTATGGAAGAAAATGTTAATTAATAAAAAAGATCGCAGAGAACAAAAAAGTAGCTTAAAAAATAAAACGGAGCACCTTAGCTTTTTAATTCAAAATTAGAGAAAACATCAGTAAAAGATATATGTTATTTTTAATATAGAATAGATGCATGGATAATTATTTATCAGAGTTTTAAGGCATTTTTGTTTAAAATGATTAAATACTTTGTATTTTTAATTACTGATGTATTTAGAATACGAAATGCTAAAAGTAAAATTTCAGATAATAATTAAGGAACCTATTTGATTTTTCTAAAACTATATTCTTCCGCTGAACTGACATTACTAACCCCGTTGTTCTGCGTCGTTTCTGACGCATTTTTAAATTTTTAAGTTAAAATATTGAACATGTTGAGTATTTTAGTTTGTTTTATTTGGGTTACTCGCCTTTTTGCTTTTTGGAAAATGGGACCCTCTTGGTCCGGGTCCCGGGGTATGCGGGCTGACCCTGTCCAGCCCTATGGACTCCTATGAACTTGCAGATCGCCTGCAACAAAAAAGAAGAAAACCCCCCAAAAACCCCAAAAAATCACAAATATTAATCTACGTTTCGGTGGCAAGTCGCCACCGTTATCAAGATTGAAACTAAAACAAAAAATTAAACTAAATTTTAAGAAATTTTAGGTCTGAAAACTTAGGAAATTCT
>JAHBCN010025526.1:0-11195 GCA_019359885.1 Listronotus oregonensis | reverse complement strand
TTATAATTTTCTTGAATTATTTGCTAATATTTATATGGACAAGTAATAAAAACACTAAAAATTCTAGGATGACTATAATTTTTTAAATAAGTAATTTTTTTTTTAATTTATTAGTCTTTTCAATTTAAACAAAGCATTTTGGGTTAAGTAACTTAAAATTATTAAGCAGAGACTGACTATTTCCTTGAATATATATTTTAACTTCTCATGCCCCTTTCCAATTACCATTTTAAGAAAAAATTTAACATTTTTCATTTAGGTCAAGAAAATTTAAAATTTATTAAAAAAGTTAATTTTTGCCATTCTGATCTTATTTCGTAATTTGTTAGAGATACTACGGTAAATTTTAAAAAGTATACCTAATTAATTTATAAGATTTTAAGAATTGTTTAATAATTTTTGTATTATGAAGGATATTTAAAACTAACTCTCTTCCAAAGTAAAACTTTTTTAAAAAATAATTGATTTGGGCTAACCTAAAGTCTATCTCCTATTGTTTTTTCTTCCCACGAAATAGATTTGAATATAAAATAATAATAGTAGTGGATTATTTGCCTATTATGGTTAGTTGTGGTCAGTTGTAGTAACTTGTCTAGATAAAAAGGTTTATAAATATTTTTAATAAGACGAAAAATAAAGAATAATTTGATTTTAACCAAAAATTTCTGTACAAAAGGGGAAAAAAAGGTTTTATTCATGTAATTTTTGCATTTTTTTTTTTAACAATTTGTTTTATTTTCTTAATAAATATAATCGGAAAAGCAAAAATTAGATTCTTTTTAATAAAATTATAAGTATTTTAACTAGTTTTTTATTCCCACGAAATAGATTTGAATATAAAGTAATAATTGTAGTGGATTATTTGCCTATTATGGTTAGTTGTGGTCAGTTGTAGTAACTTGTCTAGATAAAAAGGTATATAAATATTTTTAATAAGACGAAAAATAAAGAATAATTTGATTTTAACCAAAAATTTCTGTACAAAAGGGGAAAAAAAAGGTTTTATTCATGTAATTTTTGCATTTTTTTGTTTTAAACAATTTGTTTTATTTTCTTAATAAATATAATCGGAAAAGCAAAAATTAGATTCTTTTTAATAAAATTATAAGTATTTTAATCGATTTTTTTAGATAAAAAGATTAATTTAGTATCTTTTATTCATTTATTAGGTTTTTGGAATTGATTTCTAACTAACCATCATTAAAAGTAAACAATTTTAGAAAATATTTTGATTTTGGATAACTTAAACACTATTTATTATTATATTTTGTTCTCACAAGTCTTGCTTTTAAAAAATTATAATTTCTTAATGTTTGCTAATTTTTATATGGGCTAGTAATAAAAACACAAAAAATTTAGGATAAGACTTTAATTTTTTAAATAAGTAATTTTTTTTTAATTTATTATTTTTTTCAATTTAAACAAAGCATTTTGGGTTAAGTAACTTAAATTATTAAGCAGAGACTGACTATTTCCTTGAATATATCTTTTAACTTCTCATGCCCCTTTCCAATTACTATTTTAAGAAAAAATTTAACATTCTTCATTTAGGTCAAGAAAACTTAAAAATTTATTAAAAAAGTTAATTTTGCCTTTCTGATCTTATTTCGTAATTTGTTAGAGATACTACGTAAATTTTAAAAAGTATGCCTAATTAATTTATAACATTTTAAGAATTGTTTAATAATTTTGTATTATGAAGGATATTTAAAACTAACTTCTTTTAAAGTAAAACTTTTTTAAAAAATAATTGATTTGGGCTAACCTAAAGTCTATCTCTTATTTTTTTTTGTTCCCAACGAAATAGATTTGAATATAAAATAATAATTTTAGTGGATTATTTGCCTATTGTGGTTAGTTGTGGTCAGTTGTGGGTAACTTGTCTAGATAAAAGGTATATAAATATTTTTAAAAGACGAAAAATAAAGAATAATTTGATTTTAACCAAAAATTTCTGTACAAAGGGGGAAAAAGGTTTTATTATGTAATTTTTGCAATTTTTCTTTGTTTTAAACAATTTGTTTTATTTTCTTAATAAATATAATCGGAAAAGCAAAAATTAGATTCTTTTAATAAAATTATAAGTATTTTAACCAATTTTTAGATAAAAGGATTAATTTAGTATCCTTTTATTCATTTAATAGGTTTTTAAATTGATTTCTACAACCATCATTAAAAGTAAAGAATTTTTAGAAAAATATTTTGATTTTGGATAACTTAAACACTATTTATTATTATTTTTTGTTCTCACAAGTCACTTGCTGTTAAAAAATTATAATTTTCTTGAATTGTTTGCTAATTTTTATATGGGCAAGTAATAAAAACACTAAAAATTCTAGGATAAGACTTTAATTTTTTAAATAAGTTTTTTTTTTTTTAATTTATTATTTTTTCAATTTAAACAAAGCATTTTGGGTTAAGTAACTTAAAATTATTAAGCAGAGACTGACTATTTCCTTGAATATATCTTTTAACTTCTCATGCCCCCTTTCCAATTACTATTTTTAGAAAAAAATTCTATCATTTTTCATTTAGGTCAACAAAACTTAAAAATTTATTAAAAAAAGTTAATTTTTGCCTTTCTGATCTTATTTCGTAATTTGTTAGAGATACTACGGTAAATTTTAAAAAGTATACCTAATTAATTTATAAGATTTTAAGAATTGTTTAATAATTTTTATTATGAAGGATATTTAAAACTAACTTCTTCTAAAGTGAAACTTTATAAAAATAATTGATTTGGGCTAACCTAAGTCTATCTCTTATTGTTTTTTGTCCCACGAAATAGATTTGAATATATAAAATAATAATTTTAGTGGATTATTTGCCTATTGTAGTAGTTGTGTCAGTTGTAGTAACTTGTCTAGATAAGTATATAAATATTTTTAATAAGACGAAAAATAAAGAATAATTTGATTTTAACCAAAAATTTCTGTACAAAAGGGAAAAAAAAGGTTTTATTCATGTAATATTTGCAATTTTTTTTGTTTTAAACAATTTGTTTTATTTCTTAATAAATATAATCGGAAAAGCAAAAATTAGATTCTTTTTAATAAAAAATTTTAAGTATTTTAATCAATTTTTTTTTAGATTAAAAGATTAATTTAGTATCCTTTATTCATTTATTAGGTTTTTAGAATTGATTTCTAATTTTTATTTTTATGTAAAAAAATTGATTAAAATACTTATAATTTTATTAAAAAGAATCTAATTTTTGCTTTTTCGATAATATCAATTAAGAAAATAAAACAAATTGTTTAAAACAAAAAAAAAATGCAAAAATTACATGAATAAAACCTTTTTTTTTCCCTTTTGTACAGAAATTTTTGGTTAAAATCAAATTATTCTTTATTTTTCTTCTTATTAAAAATATTTATATACCTTTTTATCTAGACAAGTTACTACTACTGACCACAACTAACCACAATAGGCAAATAATCCACTAAAATTATTATTTTATATTCAAATCTATTTCGTGGGAACAAAAAACATTAAGAGATAGACTTTAGGTTAGCCCAAATCAATTATTTTTTAAAAAAGTTTCACTTTAGAAGAGAGTTAGTTTTAAATATCCTTCATAATTCAAAAATTATTAAACAATTCTTAAAATCTTATAAATTAATTAGGTATACTTTTAACAAATTACGAAATAAGATCAGAAAGGCAAAAATTAACTTTTTTTTAATAAATTTCTAAGTTTTCTTGACCTAAATGAAAAATGTTAGATTTTTTTCTAAAAATAGTAATTGGAAGGGGGCATGAGAAGTTAAAAGATATATTCAAGGAAATAGTCAGTCTCGCTTAATAATTTTAAGTTACTTAACCAAAATGCTTTGTTTAAATTGAAAAAATAATAAATAAAAAAAATTACTTTTAAAATTAAAGTCTATCCTAAATTTTAGTTCTTTATTACTTGCCCATATAAAAATTAGCAAACAATTCAAGAAAATTATAATTTTTTAATAGAAAGTGACTTGTGAGAACAAAAATAATAATAAATAGTGTTTAAGTTATCCGAAATGAAAATATTTTTCTAAAATTGTTTACTTTTAATGATGGTTAGTTGGAAATCAATTCTAAAAACCTAATAAATGAATAAAGGATACTAAATTAATCTTTTTATCTAAAAAAAATTGATTGAAATACTTATAACTTTATTAAAAAGAATCTAATTTTTGCTTTTCCGATTATATTTATTAAGAAAATAAAACAAATTGTTTAAAAAAAAAAAAAATTGCAAAATTACATGAATAAAACCTTTTTTTCCCTTTTGTACAGAAATTTTGTTAAAATCAAATTATTCTTTATTTTTCGTCTTATTAAAAATATTTATATACCTTTTTATCTAGACAAGTTACTACAACTGACCACAACTAACCACAATTAATAGGCAAATAATCCACTAAAATTATTATTTTATATTCAAATCTATTTCGTGGGAACAAAAAACAATAAGAGATTGACTTTAGGTTAGCCCAAATCAATTGTTTTTTAAAAAAGTTTTACTTTAGAAGAGAGTTAGTTTTAAATATCCTTCATAATACAAAAATTATTAAACAATTCTTAAAATGTTATAAATTAATTAGGTATACTTTTTAAAATTTACCGTAGTATCTCTAACAAATTACGAAATAAGATCAGAAAGGCAAAAATTAACTTTTTTTTAATAAATTTTTAAGTTTTCTTGACCTAAATGTAAAATGTTAGAATTTTTTTCTTAAAATAGTAATTAGAAAGGGCGCATGAGAAGTTAAAAGATATACTCAAGGAAATAGTCAGTCTCGCTTAATAATTTTAAGTTACTTAACCCAAAAAAGCTTTGTTTAAATTGAAAAATAATAAATTAAAAAAATTATTTATTTAAAAAATTAATGTCTTATCCTACAATTTTTAGTGTTTTTATTACTTGCCCATATAAAAATTAGCAAACAATTCAAGAAAATTATAAATTTTTAACAGCAAGTGACTTGTGAGAACAAAAAATAATAATAAATAGTGTTTAAGTTATCCAAAATCAAAATATTTTTCTAAAATTGTTTACTTTTAATGATGGTTAGTTAGAAATCAATTCTAAACCTAATAAATGAATAAAGGATACTAAATTAATCTTTCTATCTAAAAAAATTGATTAAAATACTTTATAATTTTATTAAAAAAAAATCTAATTTTTGCTTTTCCGATTATATTTATTAAGAAAATAAAACAAATTGTTTAAAACAAAAAAAATTGCAAAAAAATTACATGAATAAAACCTTTTTTTCCCTTTTGTACAGAAATTTTTGGTTAAAATCAAATTATTCTTTATTTTTCTTCCTATTAAAAATATTTATATACCTTTTTATCTAGACAAGTTACTACAACTGACCACAACTAACCACAATAGGAAAAAAATCCACTAAAATTATTATTTTATATTCAAATCTATTTCGTGGGAACAAAAAACATTAAGAGATAGACTTTAGGTTAGCCCAAATCAATTATTTTTTAAAAAAAGTTTCACTTTAGAAGAGAGTTAGTTTTAAATATCCTTCATAATACAAAAATTATTAAACAATTCTTAAAATCTTATAAATTAATTAGGTATACTTTTTAAAATTTACCGTAGTATCTCTAACAAATTACGAAATAAGATCAGAAAGGCAAAAATTAACTTTTTTTTAATAAATTTTTAAGTTTTCTTGACCTAAATGAAAAATGTTAGATTTTTTTCTAAAAATAGTAATTGGAAAGGGGGCATGAGAAGTTAAAAGATATATTCAAGGAAATAGTCAGTCTCTGCCTAATAATTTTAAGTTACTTAACCCAAAATGCTTTGTTTAAATTGAAAAAAATAATAAATAAAAAAAAATTACTTATTTAAAAAATTAAAGTCTTATCCTAGAATTTTTAGTGTCTTTATTACTTGCCCATATAAAAATTAGCAAACAATTCAAGAAAATTATAATTTTTTAATAGCAAGTGACTTGTGAGAACAAAAAATAATAATAAATAGTGTTTAAGTTATCCGAAATGAAAATATTTTTCTAAAATTGTTTACTTTTAATGATGGTTAGTTGGAAATCAATTCTAAAAACCTAATAAATGAATAAAGGATACTAAATTAATCTTTTTATCTAAAAAAAATTGATTGAAATACTTATAATTTTATTAAAAAGAATCTAATTTTTGCTTTTCCGATTATATTTATTAAGAAAATAAAACAAATTGTTTAAAACAAAAAAAAAATTGCAAAATTACATGAATAAAACCTTTTTTTTCCCTTTTGTACAGAAATTTTTGGTTAAAATCAAATTATTCTTTATTTTTCGTCTTATTAAAAATATTTATATACCTTTTTATCTAGACAAGTTACTACAACTGACCACAACTAACCACAATTAATAGGCAAATAATCCACTAAAATTATTATTTTATATTCAAATCTATTTCGTGGGAACAAAAAACAATAAGAGATTGACTTTAGGTTAGCCCAACTCAATTGTTTTTTAAAAAAGTTTTACTTTAGAAGAGAGTTAGTTTTAAATATCCTTCATAATACAAAAATTATTAAACAATTCTTAAAATGTTATATATTAACTAGGTATACTTTTTAAAATTTACCGTAGTATCTCTAACAAATTACGAAATAAGATCAGAAAGGCAAAAATTAACTTTTTTTTAATAAATTTTTAAGTTTTCTTGACCTAAATGTAAAATGTTAGAATTTTTTTCTTAAAATAGTAATTAGAAAGGGCGCATGAGAAGTTAAAAGATATATTCAAGGAAATAGTCAGTCTCTGCTTAATAATTTTAAGTTACTTAACCCAAAATGCTTTGTTTAAATTGAAAAAATAATAAATTAAAAAAAAATTATTTATTTAAAAAATTAAAGTCTTATCCTACAATTTTTAGTGTTTTTATTACTTGCCCATATAAAAATTAGCAAACAATTCAAGAAAATTATAAATTTTTAACAGCAAGTGACTTGTGAGAACAAAAAATAATAATAAATAGTGTTTAAGTTATCCAAAATCAAAATATTTTTCTAAAATTGTTTACTTTTAATGATGGTTAGTTAGAAATCAATTCTAAAAACCTAATAAATGAATAAAGGATACTAAATTAATCTTTTTATCTAAAAATACTTATAATTTTATTAAAAAGAATCTAATTTTTGCTTTTCCGATTATATTTATTAAGAAAATAAAACAAATTGTTTAAAACAATAAAAAATTGCAAAAATTACATGAATAAAACCTTTTTTTTCCCCTTTTGTACAGAAATTTTTGGTTAAAATCAAATTATTCTTTATTTTTCGTCTTATTAAAAATATTTATATACCTTTTTATCTAGACAAGTTACTACAACCGACCACAACTAACCATAATAGGCAAATAATCCACTAAAATTATTATTTTATATTCAAATCTATTCGTGGGAACAAAAAACAATAAGAGATAGACTTTAGGTTAGCCCAAATCAATTATTTTTTAAAAAAGTTTTACTTTAGAAGAGAGTTAGTTTTAAATATCCTTCATAATACAAAAATTATTAAACAATTCTTAAAATCTTATAAATTAATTAGGTAGGTATACTTTTTAAAATTTACCGTATTATCTCTAACAAATTGCGAAATAAGATCAGAAAGGCAAAAATTAACTTTTTTTAATAAATTTTTAAGTTTTCTTGACCTAAATGAAAAATGTTAGAATTTTTTCTTAAAATAGAAATTGGAAAGGGGGCATGAGAAGTTAAAAGATATATTCAAGGAAATAGTCAGTTTCTGCTTAATAATTTTAAGTTACTTAACCCAAAATGCTTTGTTTAAATTGAAAAGACTAATAAATTAAAAAAAAATTACTTATTTAAAAAATTAAAGTCATCCTAGAATTTTTAGTGTTTTTATTTTCCATATAAATATTAGCAAACAATAAAAAAAAGGTACATCCCACAACCTGCTAAAATTTGTCTTCGGATATATTTGGCCCAAAATTTGTTTTAAAAAAACATATCCTAATTTAGACCGGATTTTTTTTTGAGCCGAACAGTGGAGTTTGAAATTTTCAGTTACATAAAAGAAGGTCTCCAACCCTAAAATTTTGGATATATAGTTTGGTCTTAAAGTTAAATGTGAAAAAATTGTAATATCCGAAAACTTCCTAGACCGGATTTTTTGAGCCGATACGATTTTAAATTTTTCATGAAATTCTAAAGAAAATTTTGTCTTACAAGGATATATGGTTGGTCTTGGCAAAGTTCAAATTTAAAAAATCTTAAAAAACAATTAATTTAGACCGGTATATTTTTTTGGAAGTGATTAAATTTTGATTCAAAGAAAGGAATCCCCAAAATTTGTTTTCAAGGAATTTTGTCTTGACAAGTTTGAAATTGTGAAAATATTCTTGTAATATCCGGAATATATTAATTTGAGGATATTTTGACCGATAAAATGGATTAAAATTTTGAGTTAAAAAAGAAAACCTCCTAAAATTTGTCTTAAAGGTAATATCGGGACATTCCTAATTTGAGCTATATTTTTTGAGCCATCAGATGGTCAAATTGGATATATTCCGATATTACTGAATTTTTTCCTTTCAACTTTTAAGACCAAACTATTATTTGAAGACGTATTTTAGGATGTTGTGGGATGTCCTTTCTTTATGTAACGTTTCAAATGTTCTCTATCGGTTTCCGGTCTAAATTAGGATATTTTTCCGGATTAACAATGAATTTTTTCACAATTTCAACTTTGTCAACAAAACTATATATCCTTGTAAGACAGAATTTTAGCAGGTTGTGGGATGTACCTTTCTTTATGAACTCAAAATTTCAAAGTCTTCTTTGGCTAAAAAATCCGGATAAATTAGGATATTTTTCCGATATTACAATAAATTTTTTTTCATAAGAACTTTGTCAAGACCAAACTAATATCCTTTGAACAGAAAGGATGTTTGGGACTACTTTCTTTATTAACTGCAAAATTTCAAATGATCTTATCCTCAAAAGATATACCGGTCTAAATTAGGATATTTCCGGATATTAAATGTTTTTTCACAATTTCGAACTTTGTCAAGACCAAATATTTCCTTGTAGACAAATTATAGGATTTGTGGGATTACCTTTCTTTATGAACTTTGTCAAGACCAAAATTTCAAAGTCCATCTGTTCGTCAAAAATATACCGGTCTAAATTAGGATATGTTCCGGATATTACAATGAATTTTTTCACAATTTCGAACTTTGTCAAGACCAAACTATATATCCTTGTAAGACAGAATTTTAGGATGTTGTGGGACGTACCTTTCTTTATGTAACTGCAAAATTTCAAAGTCGCATCTGTATCGGCTCAAAAAATATCCCGGTCTATATTAGGATATGTTCCGGATATTACAATGAATTTTTTCACAATTTCGAACTTTGTCAAGACCAAACTATATATCCTTGTAAGACAGAATTTTAGGATGTTGTGGGACGTACCTTTCTTTATGTAACTGCAAAATTTCAAAGTCGCATCTGAATCGGCTCAAAAAATATCCCGGTCTAAATTAGGATATGTTCCGGATATTACAATGAATTTTTTCACAATTTCGAACTTTGTTAAGACCAAACTATATATCCTTGTAAGACAGTATTTTAGGATGTTGTGGGATGTACCTTTCTTTATGTAACTGCAAAATTTCAAACTCGCATCTGTATCGGCTCAAAAAATATACCGGTCTAAATTAGGATATATGTTCCGGATATTACAATGAATTTTTTCACAATTTCGAACTTTGTCAAGACCAAACTATATATCCTTGTAAGACAGAATTTTAGCAGGTTGTGGGATGTACCTTTCTTTATGTAACTGCAAAATTTCAAACTCGCATCTGTATCGGCTCAAAAAATATACCGGTCTAAATTAGGATATGTTCCGGATATTACAATGAATTTTTTCACAATTTCGAACTTTGTCAAGACCAAACTATATATCCTTGTAAGACAGAATTTTAGGACGTTATGGGAAGTACCTTTCTTTATGTAACTGCAAAATTTCAAACTCGCTTCTGTATCGGCTCAAAAATATACCGGTCTAAATTAGGATATGTTCCGGATATTACAATGAATTTTTTCACAATTTCGAACTTTGTCAAGACCAAACTATATATCCTTGTAAGACTGAATTTTAGGATGTTGTGGGATGTACCTTTCTTTATGTAGCTGCAAAAATAGAAAAAAATTCTATCATTTTTCATTTAGGTCAACAAAACTTAAAAATTTATTAAAAAAAGTTAATTTTTGCCTTTCTGATCTTATTTCGTAATTTGTTAGAGATACTACGGTAAATTTTAAAAAGTATACCTAATTAATTTATAAGATTTTAAGAATTGTATAATAATTTTTGTATTATGAAGGATATTTAAAACTAACTCTCTTCTAAAGTGAAACTTTTTTAAAAAATAATTGATTTGGGCTAACCTAAAGTCCATCTCTTATTGTTTTTTGTTCCCACGAAATAGATTTGAATATAAAATAATAATAATTTTAGTGGATTATTTGCCTATTGTGGTTAGTTGTGGTCAGTTGTAGTAACTTGTCTAGATAAAAAGGTATATAAATATTTTTAATAAGACGAAAAATAACGAATAATTTGATTTTTACCAAAAATTTCTGTACAAAACGGAAAAAAAAGGTTTTATTCATGTAATATTTGCAATTTTTTTTTGTTTTAAACAATTTGTTTTATTTTCTTAATAAATATAATCGGAAAAGCAAAAATTAGATTCTTTTTAATAAAATTATAAGTATTTTAATCATTTTTTTTTTAGATAAAAAGATTAATTTAGTATCCTTTATTCATTTATTAGGTTTTTAGAATTGATTTCTAATTTTTATTTTTATCTAAAAAAATTGATTAAAATACTTATAATTTTATTAAGAAGAATCTAATTTTTGCTTTTCCGATAATATTTATTAAGAAAATAAAACAAATTGTTTAAAACAAAAAAAAAATGCAAAAATTACATGAATAAAACCTTTTTTTTCCCCTTTTGTACAGAAATTTTTGGTTAAAATCAAATTATTCTTTATTTTTCTTCTTATTAAAAATATTTATATACCTTTTTATCTAGACAAGTTACTACAACTGACCACAACTAACCCCAATAGGCAAATAATCCACTAAAATTTTATTTTATATTCAAATCTATTTCTGGGAACAAAAAACATTAAGAGATA
>JAHBCN010025525.1:0-11199 GCA_019359885.1 Listronotus oregonensis | reverse complement strand
GAGTTTTTATTATAAGCAAAGAAAATAAATAACATATTTAAAAGTGATAAAAAAAAAAATTTTTTAAAAGAATAATATTTTTTTTTTTTTCCAAATTTTGACATGGTAAACTTTAAATCTCAGATGTACTTAGTTTATATTAATTATTTTATAATAAGGGGTTATTTGGAAAGGACAAATTTATTCAATTTTCTTTACTAAAAATTAAAAAAATTTTTAGTATTGAAAAAAAAAATATATATAACAACTTATGACTTTTACTAAAGATATTATTAAGTAATTAAAATTTCGATGTAAAATTTATATTAGAGAATTTTTGTGATTTAAAAAGGGGCCCAGACAATATGAAACATGGACGTCCCCTTTTAAATAACGTTTTAAAAAAAAACAAATTTTGTTTTAGACGCTTTTTTAAATTAATTTAAAAATACCTTATTTTTTTTATATAAATAATAAAGTATAAATTTTTGACAAAATTGTTATTTTAACTTGAAACTTTTTGAACCAAATTTTTACATATGCATGCAGTTTTTTAAACCCAAAACCCAATGCTACATAAAAGAGAAAAGTGTTTTTAAAAACATATCAAAATTAAAAAGCTTGTATGTATCAAGGGGCGGGGACATATGCCCTGAAGGTAAATGATAGATTTCGACCGATGGACATTATAGCCAAAAAGCCCGTGGTGCATACAATTTTTTTGTTTTCCCAAAAAATTTTTTTAATTAAAATTAATTTTATTTATTCGCAAAAAAAAAGTTGCACTGCCCCTGTATACGTAAGTAGATAATGATGGTGTTGTTTGACTTTGACGTTTCGTAGTTAGTCAGTTGGCATTTTTTTTTAAAAATTTGCTAAAATGGAAGAAATTCCACAAAATATAAGAGAAAAGGCATAAAAGCGACAAATTTTTTTTGGTAAATCAAGGCAACAGTATGAGGGGAGTATGGCATATTTGGTATTTAAAGATGCTAACGCAATTCTTCAAATAACCGAAAACGTTTTAATGGCATTTTCCCCGGGAACTGGAAATTTTTGATTTTATTTTAATACATATGTTTAACAAACTTTATTATTTTAGGGGAAAAATACAGTCCGAACCTCGGGACCAAGTTTCCCAAAATTTAATTTTAGTTGATGGTCTATGAAAATATAGACATTTCGCAATACCATCGTCTCATTTTTTTTTAAAAGTTAAGTCGAAAGGATACGTCCGAAGAATTAAATTTTGGGGAAGGGAAAAAAATTAAAATTTATTAAGAAGGCCCGGATGATATCTACTTGGTATACAAAGTCATATTGGTAATGGGTGTTTTGGGGGTTTAAGACGAGATGATTGGTCAAAATGACCATTGATGACATTGAAGATAGAGGAACAGTCTTGGTTATAAAGACCCCGGAAACTAAAACTCAACTTCAAAAAGTTTTACTACATTGAAGAAGTTTTAGGCGTTTTTAAAATTTTCTAAAAAGTACACAAATTAAGACCATGGAATAAAGGAGCGAAGTTTTTTTTTACCTATAGAAAGGGTCGATGTACAGAACAACCCATTGGAAAAATTCATAGGAAGCGTCCCAACATTGATCGCAAAAATTTTTTAAAAAAAATAATGCAGAAGCTTACACGCACTGTTTGCGTCGACATCGTCAACTTTACTTGTTGAGGCAGGTGCTTCGTTTGAAACGCTAAACAACTGGGAATTAAAAGTTTCTATTTAAAAAAGAAGAAAATTATCCAAAAAAAAAAGTACCAAAATATTGCCAATTCAGTTAATTCCGAGGTTAATTCGATCACTTTTAAAATTTTTTTAAAGGACTGTTTTCATAAAAAATAGGTTAGGCTACACCGCTGCTACCATCACAAAAAACAACATTTTTTATAGGATAGCTAAAATTTTTCCCAATTTTTTTAAAATTTAAAATTTTTTAAATTTTAAATAAATTTAATTTTTTGGATTTTTAAAGAAAAAATTTTTTTTGATAAACTTGTCTTTTTTTTAGAAAATAAAAGGGAAAAAATAAAATTTCCATAATTTTGCGTTACAATGGGGCTTATCAAATCCCGTTATAAGTATGTTTTGCAGGGATTATTGCTTTACTCCGTTTTAAGGTTTAAGATCAAAAAGATAGGTTAAAAAAATAATAATCAAAGGGTCCTTCTACCTAAAGAGAGTATGCATTTTTCTTTTAAAGGCCAAAAAAATTATAAAAAAATTTCCATTTAGGTTTTGTTAAATGTATTACAAAGTATAATCATGATTGCTATGGAAATAAATCATTTTAACTTTATTAGAACTTTCAAACAATTTTAATGCTCTTTTTAAAGCGGAAGATTTTTAAATCCCTATTTATTTTACGAATAAGCAATATTTTTAAAAAATTTGATTTTTTTATAATTTTGTTTTTAATGGACTAAATTGAAATAGCTAATTTATTCGTTTTTTTTATTGGTTTAAAATTTTTTATTTGTGTATATCTTTTTGACGCTTACCAATAGCACTTTATAAGGACTTTATTATTTCGTTGCTCTTTATTTATGGCAAATACAGTCTGTAGCAATATATTTAAAGTTGACAGATAAAATTATTTTAATAACATTATTAAATACCGCCAAAAAATAGTTAAAAAAATTCAAGAGTTAAGTCTCCAAATAAAATATAGATCTTTTCTAAAAATTTCAGTAAAAAAAAACTTTGACAGATCTGTCTTTTTTTTTCCTTTATCTTGGGACAGTTAATGAATTATACAGATTAGAAGGAAAAATATTTTTTTAGTTTTAAAGAGATGTCCGAGCTTTTTCGAAGCTGCCGTCGCTATAGCTAAAATACATTTTTGCATTTGGGGATATTTTTAAAAGTAATTCTTAACACTGATGAAAAATAAATGTTTCTTTTTAGTGTAGAACTTAGCCGCTCATAATCAAAGGATGAGTCTTGACAGACTTTTATCGCGACAACGAACATGATTGTGCTTAAAGGACAATAAATTAGACAAGATTTTGGCACCGGAATCCAATAATAATTTAGGATCCTGTAAAAAGATATCTGCATTATCCTACGCTTGTTTTCAACTCAGGCCTAGAGACTAACTTGAGAAACTGAATATAAGAGTAAAGGGTACTTTGTATTAAAATATAATTTCTATAAAGGGTTATTATATTTTTACCTAATTCCTACGTCAAAATAATTGGGTTTGAGATATTATTATCTAAAACTATTTTTAGTTTTAACCGCACTTTAAAAGATTGACTAAAGGTATAGAAAAATAACTTTTTATCGTATTTTCAAAAAGTCTACTGCGATTTAAACTAACAGGTTTCAATTTTTATTAATATACCTAAATTTAATTACAAATTTGTTTAGGCTTTACAAGAAACTCAATTTTATTAACAATATTTTTAGTTGAGACAACGAGACGGATCCAGCAAGCAACAGTTGAACTAAGTGTTACTTCATATGTTGGTCATCCTTAATAAATTGCTTTATTAGTTCTGACGCTTTACAATTGTAACTTAATCGGCTAAAGTACATAGAGCACAAAATATTAAAAAAAAAATTTTCTGAAAGGGAACAATATGCACCTAATTAATTGCTTTAGCAGTTTAATATTAGTTAAAGATATCCGTCACCCAAATTTATTTGTAAATGTGTCTAGTGCGGACCTGGGCATAAAAATATTCGATTCGAAGTTTATTTCTTATTTACATTTGTCTTGTTTATCATGCATTATTAATCAGCTGTATTGCTTTAACCGGACGAGGCGACGGTTAATTTTAATTTTAATTCATTATTAAATCGCGATAATGGCACATTATTTTTGGAGAGTGTCGTTAATCCTCGACCGCTGCTTCGAGACTGTACGCCGTCGCGGTTTCCCTTGCGGGCTCATTCCGGACCCAAGTACTTGAGTGATTGCAAGTCAGGTGACTCAGGTCGGTTTAAGTAAAAAAACAAAAGTGTGGACAACATTGCGGGAAAATCACATTCAGCGTGTCCAAGCACTACAGCCAGATGACTTCCTGGGCGGTGACAACTTACTGAAGACAAATCCGTATTTGAAACACTAAATGAATGTAAGTTCCTTATTTTTTAGTATTTTAAAAAAAAGTTATTTAAAAAAGTTGTTTATTTTAATAAGTTTTATATACAGTTAAAAAAAAAACTTAGAAATTACCCTGTATATTCTGTAACAAGCATATTTTTAGTTTAAAATACGTTTTTATACCGTATTCGGTCAACACAACTAGCTTAGGCACTAACTCCGAGACAAAGAAATGGTACTGATGAACCATATAGCTGATCTCAAAAAGGTTATTTTTTTACCTTTGCCTTACATTACAGAGAATCTTAAAAAATTGATTAGTTCTGATTAGTCTAACCAGATCTAACCAAAACAGACATATCGAAAACTTACCGAAGCAAAAATTAAAGAGGTCATATTTGCGGGGCACAAATTCGAAAAATATTAAAAGGTACATTTTTTGATAATATGAAACTGAATTAGAATCTTAAAGTACCTTTAAATCAGTTGTAGCTTTGCATGCTAATTATTGCTGAACATTATTAAGGGACACTCCAGAAATACAATGTGTCCATAAAATATTGAGAACGACATTTTAAGCCACATTTGGGTTCATAACAAAGTATATCTATGGTTATATTTTAGTTAAAAATAAAGCCTTATACCAAAAAACTATGGGTGGACATTTTTGTCAAGCTACCTTATTTTGTTGATATTAAAATAATAATAATAATAATTTTTGTTTACTATTGTTATACTTAATCTGGAGATAAAAATGTTTTTTACCTTTTCGATCGGTCTACTCTTTTATAAAGGGTTAGCTATTTTACAAACTTTATTTTCGTATATATGTGAGTAGTTCTTCATAATCCGCATTCTCCAGGGATTAAATTGCAAATTTCTAATTTAATGGTCAATTGAAAACACAAACACTAGATTTAACTTCTCTCTAGACCATCGTTATAAGCAGCGTAAATTTTTAGTCAGTGGTGTAGTTCTTTTACAGTCTAGATATTCTAGGAATATAGAAATGAGCAAAGTAGGAAGTTCGTGGCCTCTTAAGATGAACTGTATATAGGAATGTTACTACGTGTTGCTTTTTTGAAAGCTTCCAGAGGCAGAATTATACTGGCTAAATTCCTCAAAACGTTTAAATACCAATAAAAGAGTAGTAGATTTCTTACAGCCCGTAGATGGGCAAAAGAATAAAGCTCTCTCAAACGGCGTTTTATTGAATGGAATTAAAAATACTTTAGGCTGTGGAAAACGTCATTCCCCAAACAATATTCTAAAAAGAGGCTGATTTGGGACAGATACAAAAATGCTGTTTTCATCTGGATGACATTAACTAGACGTTAAAGGGGGTGCGTTCAGAGGTAGTAGTTATTTATAAAGCTGTGCAAATGACTGCCGCGTCAGCGGCGAAGTGACGTAGTAGTTGAGTAACTGCGTATAAATTCTAATAGTTTAAATATAATACTCAGTTAACGTTACAAAATAGATTAATTCGGCTTCACAGCTATGAGCGCTTCTACAGTCGTCTCAATCAGCCATGTCCAGTAAGGTAAAAAAATGTTTTTATCTAACTGCAACGGGCGTTTGACATCTATAAATTGCCTGGGTAAAATGAATACTAAATTTCTTAAAAGGATCTGTTTCAGCTCTGTTATTATTAAAACGTCTTAATCTAGCAAAATCGGTATCTTTACTTAACACTGTTTATGGAATTTTCGAGTACGTTTATGCAACTCTAAGCCTGGTTACTAATGTACTGTGTGTGTCCTAAGTCTGGTAAAAAGTAGTTTATTACACGGGATATTTAAAAAGAGGAAGGGACATCATTTGCGGGCGGTTATTTCCACAGTCTAGATACTCTAGGAATAAGGAAGTAAGAAGTTTGCGGCCTCTCAGGTTACACTGTTAATAGATGCATAAGAGTAGCACTACCAAAAGAGGGCTTATACCGGCTAATTTCTTTAAGCAAAAGTTGGACAAATACCTACTACAAATAATTAAAAAAAACCTCTGGCTGCTCCGAGTACAGCGACACGTACTCTCATGCAAATCTTTATAGTTCGTCTGCGGAGGCCTCGAAATTTTCACTCCATTTGTTTCTTCATCCATAGAGTGTCTGGACTGTAAAACTTAATGCCTTCAAAAGTTTTTCCTTTTCCTCCAAACCTTCAAATTTTTAAGTGCCATGGTTAATAAACTACCTCTTTGTACATTTAAGACAACCGCGTCGACTGTCCAAATTTATACCTATTTATACCCCTGCGGGAATGCCAATGAACAAGCAGGCTATTTACCAAACAAACAATACAATACCCAGCTTTAGTTATTTGTAAAACGTCCGTGTTGCACTACCGCGTTGTCTAAAAGGGGACATATAATGCAATATCTGCATGTTTAGGTACTTGGACAACGTTAACGAAACTGGAGATATAATGAGGGGCAGACATTCCTTAAACTTTCATACCTTAGAGGCACAGCAAATGAATATAAAAATGAAATTTGCTGCCTATATTATTTATTATGCAAAAAGTTGCTTATAAAAAGGTTATGTTAAAAAAACCTTAACTGAAATTAAAAAAATGTATATTTACTGTATTACTGATCCATAAACGTCAAAGTTACTTCAATCACCATGAATGGAAGTCTTCAAAACCGAGCTTGTTTTTGCTCAGACATAGGGGCATACCATAGGTGGAGAAGAGGTAATTTGTACGGCTTGCCTTACTTTTGTGCTGCACCGACCACATCTTCTTCTTGTTTGAAAAATCTTTAATGGTTAGTCAAAACGGGATGTTTGTTATTTTTTCAGTAATAATATTCTGAATTATATGCAATTAAAATAAAATCATGAAAAAATTAAAAAAATCCCATTTTGACTTCTGCGTTATTTCGTAGGTTGTATCATATTTATTATTTATTTTACAACTAACAATATCATCCGGCCTATGATAATTTGGTAGGAAGCAGACAGACCTTTAATCTATTCATTTGGAAGCTAAAAGACCAAAGGTACTTACAAAAGAATTATTTTTTCCAAGCTTAAGGTGCTTATTTGACTTAAAGATGAATAATCCCCTTTTGTAAGTATTGACAGTTTCACAGGAATAAATACTCTAACTTTGCAGAGTTTAAAATAAAGAAACACTTCGATGCCCTTTGTTTTTAAACCATCTGACAATTTCTTTACTACCCTTACGGCCGAGTGATGATCGCGTTGTTAAATTTAGCAATGGATTAGCAATTGTTAAAAGTTAACAACGGTTTGGAATGTTTAACAAAATGTCAGATTTTGACAGGTTGCCTACTAAAACCATTGAATAACACTGACAATGACGTTTTGTTAAACATTCTAAACCGTTGTTAACTTTTAACAATTGCTAAGTCCATTGCTAAATTTAACAACGCGATCATCACTCGGCCGTAAGTCTTTTTCCACGTCTTTTGATGCTTTATCAGTATAAATTTAAAATTTGGAACAATATCCCGTACTTGTTGGCTAGAACCCAAATTTTGTAACTACTTCTTATTGGTTTTATGGTTTATATATTTTAAGACCCAAGCGGTCCTTAAATTTTATTATGAACCCTGGAGAATGATCTAAGTTGCAAATATTGTCTGGAAAGCCAAAAGTACTTGAAAATTCTACGGGATTTTAAAACGAATTGTTTGTTTTGTCCATTTTAAAATATTTTGTTAAATATTATTTTTCAACAAACGATTTCTAAGTTTGCTCAGAGAAATATTATTCCCTTTCTCACAAGTATCTAAATCAATTTTAAGAGGCTCATTTTCATGAACATTTTCCTTATCGGATCCAGAATCATTCTCAATCTCGGAATTAATGTCCGAAATATTACTTGCGACAACATCCAATAATGGGTCATCGTCTAAATAAAGGTTTTCTAATAATTCGCTTTCTGTCATGTTCACTAATCTAAGTGGAGAATCCATACCTAAAAGTAAAAAAAAGGTTCGGAACGCGCAGCTACATATAGGAAACTCCTATTCCTATGTATTTCATTAACAGACGAAATAATGTATTTAAAAAGGTGGTCTGCATTGTAAACAACTGCGAAAAAATAAGTTTATCGTAGTGGTACATCATATTTACCACTGAGCGTAAAAGAGTTTAGGCATGTAAAAACTTGGCACCCAAGGACCTAGTACATAGGCTTTATGCTTTGGTGGGCTATCTAAAAAAATAAAATCTACTTAGACTTCACGATTCTATAATTCACACAAAACCAACCTGACAACCACATATAAAGAAACTTTCTACCTTCTAAACCTAGTAGTGAAAATCACCACCATTATGATTCATTGCGTCATCCAGTCCAAGTGAATCTTGAACAATTGGGCGTTTTACATATCTACTATGGCCATTTTTATTAAATTAAAGTTTTGTAATATTTTTTTATGGTTTGATAATGTTTATTTAAAATAAAAAATGCTGTTTAACAGTAAACCTTATCTATTTCTTTTGTGTAAAATTCAAATAAATTTGCTTTTTTTAACTTACGTCATCCCCAGTAATTTTTTTGCTACACATTTTTTTGAATTATAATGTTCTTCGTTTAAACGAACATTATTCAAAAATATTTAAATTTTGTTTTATAATCCGGATCCTGTGCGGACTAAGCTGTGAATTTCTAATCCTTTAGTAAAGTGTTTAATCGGAAATACAAACACTCGCTTTACCTTTCCGTATACCGGAAGGCATAAGAAGTGAAAATTATTAGCAGACTGGACATCTTCTTGTAACAGAGGCATAATTTTAACTTTAAAGAAACTGTTTATTTTGATAAAAATATTTCTAAGAGGTTCCCTACATAAAATTTATGTTTTAATTGTTTATTTAAAAACCACCTGCAAAATACCTATTTTTTGAAAACATTTACTTATCAGACTTAAAGTTCATGCCTGCTCCTTTAGGTTTGACGTCAGACCAAGGAAGTTTAAAGGTGTATGGAAGCCCAATACTGTAGAACAAAATTGTCCAGGCGTGCAGGGCAGCGGGAATAGGGGGATTGGCCCCGCGGAGTTTGCGCAATGAATAGTAGGTCAGAGCCGTACTTCCATAATTCTTAGTTACTATCTATAAAGTTGACATCACCAAATGTCAAATTCAAGCATTCGCTGTTTTTTTTTTAATTTTTTGCATAAAATTGTTGGTTATTAAATGATACTACCATGGAATATTTAAAATTATTGTGTAATATTGATTTTATATCATCTGATATAATATGGAAAAAAGCCTTCTATTTAAATGGTCGATATTTTTGTGAATTTTGTCTTTTTTCCAAAAATCTTTCTAAATAAATAAAAACACGATTTTTTTAAATAATTTTTAAACATTGAATGATAGTTTCATGTACTTATCACCAATTGTGTGATAAAAGAAGGGCAAGATAGTGTAAATGAGTTTAATCTAATCCTCAGGTTCTGGCTGTACATTAAAAAATAACAATTTTTATAACTGCTTTTTTTGGCATACACTTTTCACTAATAACAAACATTTATGAGACAGAATAACAGTGGTTAAAAATGTTTAGTAACCTTTGATACCTAGGTATCCATTGTAACAGTATTCGTTAAATATTATGTGTCTACAGTATGTCGAGCTTAAAAAGTTAATAATGTAAGTTTGAGAAACCAAAAATTTAATTTCTTTTTAAACAAATACAGAAAAAGCAAAAAGAAACTTAAACATAAAATAGTACTTTCTTTCATTCAATTAGAGGGACCTGTATATATTAAAATTTGCCTGGTCTGCCCAGTAATTAATAATTTTAATCCTTTAAAAGGATGTACTAAATTATTAAATGAAATAAAAGTACCTAAATGTAAACCCTATATCTTTTTAATAATCCACAGAAATACACAAACATTGGGGAAATCATCTAAAAGATAGTTAAGATTGCCTTACTTTTCTCACTGCTATTTCTAATTAAATTTTCAATATTCTATTATTCATAATTGATATATTATATTTTTTTTGGTTACCTAACGTTACGTCTCATAAGAACAACCTAATATAAATATAAGAAATAAGTATTTACCTAAAGTAAAAAATGCCGGGTATGTTACCTTTGGATTTGTAAGACAAAACCATACAACCTCTAATCAATTTGTTACGATATTATAAGTAACAAACAACAAACACAAAATTATAGTCACAATTTAATAAACATTAATCACTAAAATAAGAAGGTTTTTATCAATTCAAAAAACTTCTGCAACCACAAAATATAGGTACTCACACAAAGCAAAACAATCGAAACTAATACGGCGCAAAGGGCACAAACCACAACGAAAATGACGAACGATGAGACGACGACGGTTGACGGTACAGCGCGAATATAGTTTCATACGCGCCGAGCACGCCCTTGCACCAAAAACCTTAGACAACCTAAGACCAAAAACGGTACTACGGTTCTCATAAAAGTATAATGTGTTGCCTAACTACACACTGATTTATCAGTGTGTAAGTAGAAAACACATTAAATTATTTCGTGGAATTTTGTTATTGCGCAGAATCGGCGAGGCCAACTCTGACAGTTATTTTCATACTGGGCTGGACATTTTTTGATCGAATGGGCCATAACATTGGGCTTCCATACACCTTCAAACTTCCTTGCGTCAGACTAAAACGACTTGTGACGACACGATGTAGGTTATTTATTAGATTTCTACTTTTTTGTTAGACTTACGCCGGTTTTTTGTAAATTCTGGTTGACAATTTTTTTGGTATGTTTAGCTTACTGTAATGATCATATAATGAATACATGTATATCAAACTAGATTCTAGAGTAGCTCGGTTTATTTAGCAATACAAGTAGTATCTCAGAGAATAATTAAAAGTTCTGGCATGTGGTTATGGATAAACAAACAACGATGGAAAATTAAAATAATGAAATATTTTTAATTTTGCAAAACAAACATTGTGTTTGCCCGATTCAAACTTTAAATCAAAACGATTTTTGTAGCATTTAATTGTATTAAACGTGTCCATCGTAATAAATTTCTGGGTAAAAATGTTCCTTTATTATTATTGGTTAAAGAGGATTAAATGGAGATTGAGCAATTAACAAAATATTTCATTAAAATACCAAATGACATACTGATGGAAATTAAAAAAAAAAAAATCATTTCTGATCTTACAAA
>JAHBCN010025524.1:0-11133 GCA_019359885.1 Listronotus oregonensis | reverse complement strand
GTTTTTTCCTATCCTATCAATTAAATTGTCTGAAACCCTTTTTTCCCAGCAGCCCCCCCTTACAAATCCATTCACTATTCTTTTTTTGCAACACTTTCACTTAAAGGCCATCCTGATGTATTTTTTAATCAATTTAATTACACATTAGTTTAAATTTTCATAGAATATGTCAACAAAACACAGAATCATTTAATTTAGCCTAGTAGCTAAAGAAAGCACATTTTTGTACAAACAATTGTTAACAATTTTAATTTTTTACGAAAAAAAGGTCCCAGTCAATTTCCCTTTGAACTTACAGAGGAAAGTAGTATAAACACTACCATGGAAAACGACATTTCCTTTAAATTTATTTTAAAAAAATTTTTTTTTTTGGGATTTCCCCAAAAAATGCAAAAGGAATTAGAGAACAACAACTCGACCCCAGCTCACATGTAATTGTACTGACTGCCCCCGGCCCCCCCAGGGACGTACCTTGCGCCCCCTTCTTTTTTCTTTAATTTCATGGGCTTTTTTTTGGCGGGCAAAATTTTGAGACTTTATTGGGAGTTACGTCAACAGGGTTAGGGAAAAAATGTAGTTTGTTTGCTTAGTTTTTTAGATCGGCAAAAGATTTTTAAAAATGATTCAAAATTATTAAGGCTACGTTGTTACGATAAAAAGAAGAATATTTTGTTTAAAATTTTTTGAATTTTATTTTTTTAAAAAAAAAATTCGAAGGAATGTTAGCGCATTTGTGGTTTTAGAAAAATGTTTTCAGGTTTTAAGATGGTTTCTGCAACAAATGCTTACAAAATTTAAAAAACCCCTATTTTAAATAAAAGCAAGTTATATTTTAGATAATATCGGGATATCTAATTATTTATTCTTTAATAATTATAAAATTTTTTAAAAATATATAATATTAATATTTTATAAAAATTTAAAAAAATTTATATTATATATTAACACAAGATATAAAAAAAATTTGGTGCAACTTTAATTTTTTTCCCCAAATTCCGTTTTTCGCTTTGTTGCTTTAAGGGTCGTTACATGTTTTCAATTAATCTCACCCCCACAGAAGGCATATTATATGCCGCCGGTGAGATATCCACGGGCCTTATTTATTCACCCCCGGGAAAAAGCACCCCAAAATTACCATAGGTGCAAGACTCACAAAAAATACCCCCCAGTTTGAACTTATGTAAGATTACATCTTAGGTTTACTTAAACGTTTGCATTTAATACTTACTGGGAAAGTTATCTTAATAAAATACAACTTGCAATCAATTTATGTTTAGTATATTTAATTACTGCTGCTTTAATTGTTGTATTAAAAATGTTTGTGCATTTGTTAGGTCAATTTTGCAATTTGGCCTTATTATTTTAAATTTTCACTGAAATTATATTATTTATTATTAAATAAAATTGTTGTGTCGGAATATTTTTTTAAAATAGGGTTACCTTTTTAATTAAAAAGAAAATTTTTAAAAAAAATACACCAGTATTTTTTAACCAATTAAAATATTTTTTCTGTCATCACAAAACGATGTACTATATTGTAAATTTTTCTTTTTGTGGTTGGTAATCAATAGCAAATATACGGGAAATATTTTAACCAACGACCGATTTTTTTTTTACAATTTAAAAAAAATTATATTTTTATACAAACTGTACCAAAAAAATCATACATAACTAGGATTTAAAAATTGAATTTTATGCGTCATTACAATTATTAAAAAACAATGGGGGTTAAATCTTATTATGTAGCCGAATTTTTGAAGTGTCATAAGGTATCTATAAACAAAGTAAATACTACTTACAACGGCAATTTTTTACCACTTGTAATAACTTTTGTTTAAAAATATCGATTTTAAATGGATGATATTGCTTTTTATTATTTTAATGTCTGAATTATAATAAATTTTAAATATTAAATCAATTAAATTTAAAACATTGTTTAATTGACGTTTGGTTTATTTTTTCAAAAGCCCCCTTAGAATATTTTGCTTTTCACAAACATTATATTTTTTAAAAAAACAAATATTAAGACTAGAAACTACTTTTTGCTGTAATCCCTTACATTTTAAAATTTTAAGATGAAATATTAAAAAAATAAATAAATCTACTTGTAACTGTAAACAATGTGTGTATACTTCTTTTTAAACTAATTGTAAAATTTAAAATAAATCAATTTATACCAATATTTTAAATTTTAACTTAAATCATTCAAAAAATTTTAAAAATAAAGTTGTTTAAAGTCTAATTATTCAGATAAAAATATTTTGTATACAAATAATAGACTGACACAAAAACCTTTTAAAAAATTTAAAGGTTCAAAAATTTTATTTTCTATTTTGATCTTTTTTCCCTTTTTAAAAATAACAAATTAATTTTTGCCATACATTTTCAGTTTTGGCATGGTAACTATAGAAAGAAGGACCTTTTTAAACAAAAGTGGCTCCCCGCAGTAAATTAAGATGGCATTGTGTTTTTAAACTTCACTTTATATATTGCACAATTTCATTGGTTTACATCATACTTCCACTATACCAGCGCCTCTTTTTTAATGTTATTCTGATGCCACTTTTTGGGGCCCAAAAACCCGTAAGAGATGGTTTTCCGTATCTCCAGTCTTCACGGTTTAAAAAAAAATAACAAATAGGTAAATTTTATACCCCTAATCACTGTACTTTTTTAAAACACAAAAAACTATCAGATCTTAAATAGAAAAAAAGATCATATAATATAAACAAAATACAAAAAAAAAAATTTTTTATTAAAAAAAAAAACAATCTACCTTTAAAGGGGTATTTATATAAACAAGTGTAAGAATAAGGTTTTGTTGCTTAATTGGGGTTTAGAAAGAATTCTTTTGTTTTTTTTTCCCCCTTTTTTTTGGCTAAAAGAAAACACCTTTAAAAAAGGGTTTAAAAAATTGCTTTTAAAAAAGTTCAATATAAAAAAAAAGGTACCGATGAGGGTTTTAAACCCGAACCGGCATTTATTTTCCAGGGGTAAAAAGGGTTTTTGGGATTTTAAATTTTTGGGTTTTTTTACTTCTGGGCAGCTTAACAGAAAATTGCTTACAACATTTCAGAAAGGTTTTTTTTGCTATCTTTAATAGCTTCAACATCCAATGCATTGACCACCCAATTTTTTAAACATACTAAGTAAGGATTACTTTAAAAACTGATCTAACCAATCAGAATAAACTTAATCCGTCAAAAATAATATACAAGTTTTTGATTGGGTAAGAAATTGAATTGAACCCCAAAAAAGCTGATCCTGTATTTCAAGCCTTTTAAAAGGGGAGAAAAATGCGACGAAAGGGTCTTTTTTTTTATAAAATATTAATGTGTTTTGGAAAAAATTTTAAAAAAGTGAAAATCAAATGAAACAGCGACCAAAAAAAAAAAAAAAAAAAATTGAGAAACCATAACTCAAAATAATTTGATATGTTTTTTCTTTTAGCCCTTTCCCTTTTTTTAAATGAAATGGAATTATTTTTTTAAAAATAAAAGAAAATTGGGTAATGTCCAATTCACCTTGGCCTCCCATTAATCTTCCTCTTCCAACAGTTGCCCCTGTTTCTCATAAATGTCCGATATCATTTTTAAAATCAAACAAATCAAGCTATGCTTTGTTTCCCCCTTTACTAAAAATTGTTTGGCTGGATGGCATACCAGCAATTGTCTTCAAAAAAAGTGCATTCAAGAGTCAATAAGTCTGATTTGGAAACCAAGCGTAGGCCAAAGAATTTTCTCTCACAAGACATTAAACTTATCTTGGATTGGGGCACCAAAAAAATTGTTCAGTTTAATCCATTTAAAAAAAAGTCATGCGCCGTCGCGAAAAAGTTGTCAATAATCATTTGTTAAATATGAGGGTCAGGTTCTGCAAAACAAAGAGTCGCTAATCTTGTCGGCGTTATTTTTTGAGAATACCTTAACTTGCAAAAACACATTACATCCATAGCCTTACAGCAAAAAAAGTTTGGGATTTCTTTTCGAGCCAAAAAAGTATTTCTTTTTTTCCCAACCCGATACTTGTATGTATCCGAAATCAGCCCCCCTTTTTAGAATATTGTTCTTATGTCTGGGGAATAGCGACGCCTACAACACTTAGCATTCTGGACTCCATTCAAAGAAGAGCTTTTGTTTTATTAATGATTTCGGGGTTTAAAAAAAAGCTTTCTTTTTTTGCCCACCGTCGGGGGGGCTGTCGCTTTTCTATAGGTATTTTCACGGGTTTTCCGGGAGTTGGCCAGTATGATTTCCCCTTGGCAGCTCCCAACAGAGCAACACGTAGTGCAACTTTTATGCACCCTTTTTAAGTTCAACCAGAGAGGCCACCCCCTAGAATGTCCATATATGGAACCCGCACCCCAAAAATTTTTTCTTCCCCCCAGTCTTAAATTTTTAAATTTCCCTGGTGAACAAACTCCTTTTACAACACCCGGGTTTGGAAACACCTTTAGCCTTCGTGGGTTGTCCAAAGATAAATAATAATAATAATAAAATAAAAAAATAATAATAAAAAATATCTCGTCTCCCTTGGGGGTTAAAAAAATTTACTTCCAAATTTGGGTATTTTTTGAATTGGGAGTTCCCTGGGCCCCAAAGCCGGAACCTACCAAAACCGAAAAACCCGCGGGGAAGAAAACGAGCCCCAAATTTTTCAGGATTAAACTTCGAACTAAAAAAAGCCTAAAAAATTCGACAAAGGGGCAATGTTCAAAGCTTTGCATAAGAAAAAAAAAGTGTTTTGGGGGAAAAATTATTCCCCCCCGGCAAATTTCACCCCCAAAAACCCGGGAAATAAAAATCCCAAAAAAATGTTTGCCGGGGTCCTTCGTTATTAGAAATAATTCCAAAGATTTCACTAAAAACTTAAAAAGCAAAAAACCCAAACCCAAAAGAGTGGTTTCTTCAAAAAAGTTTGCCTCCGCAACCCTTTGGGGGTTTTTAAAACCAAAAAGGGGGGGGGTTTGGGACCAAATAAATTTAATATCAGGCAGACTCAACACCAAAAATTGAAAATCCGCCATCAGCAAATGTCGTGGAACAGTTCTGGAAGGATGTTTACGAAGTCTCAAAGCCATTAAACAGAACTCCAGCATTGACTAATTTTAGAGCTTATTGTGGGGACGCAGTTGACCAGCATGAGAGGCGCCAATCACCCCGGAGGAGGTAAAAAGGCCCCCTGATGGTGTAAGAAACTATTCTGCACCTGGCCCGGGATGGTATCAACAACTACGGTGGAAGAAACCCCGACACATCCACATTTAGCCAGAATTTTTGATTTTTGGCTCAACGGGGACACGCCAATTCCTGAGTGGTTTGTTAAAGGGCCCGAACCATATTGATCCCAAAAAAGGGGGATTTAAATCCCCAAAAAATTATAGACCGATCATGCCTCAATACTTCCCAAAAGGCTTTCACCAGAATTTTATATTCTAGAACATTGAGTGCAGTTGATCCCATACTTCTGAAGGGGAGCAGCGAGGGGGGAAAAAGAGGAATCAATTTAAAGAAAATCTCCTAATCATAGATGATTACACAAGACTCAATCCAATACAAACGCAACCTGAATATGGCATGGATTGCCCAAAAAAAAGCGTTTGACACAACATCTCACGAATTACTGTTGCTTTTCTGCTTAAAGATCTTAAGGTTCCCTCTTAACCTAATTCGATGCATTGAGCGACTGATGTCACTTTTTGGAAATAAAATTTCTCTATAAATCGGGAGCACAAAAAATTATTACCGAACCCATAACGTTTAAAAGGGGCGTATTTCAGGGTGACTAAAGCCCTTTTGTATTTGTTTTTGCTGCTTCCCGTTCCTTTCTCTTCGAAAGACACGGGATATTGCTGTGGACCACCTGAAGACGTGAGCATAAGGTAACCCCTCTGTTTTATATGGATGACTAAAAAATGTACCCAACTAGCGAGCGAGACCTACAACAGTCTCTTTAAAATGGTTCACGAATAACCCGAGATGTTGGAATGGAGTTCGGCCTCGACAAGTGTGCAAAACTTAAAACTAAATAAGGGGGGTTCGGAAACGATTTAGAACCACCAGCTTGCCGATAGCCGCTACCCCCCTCTCAAAACAACGAGAATTATGAATTTAGGGAAACGACCAAAAACCCGGGCTCAAGATGTTAGAGCTTGGGAAAACCGAGCTTAGAAGCAATTACAGGCGACGTTTTTGGAGAATTTGGGGAAACCGAATTTTCGGAAAAATAAGGTCCGTACCAACATGTAGCAGTGCCTGTATTGTTTACTCTTTGGGGTGGTTAATGGACGCGGAGGACTGCGCGAGCTGGACTCAGCACACGAAAAAAGATACTTTACCGTGCATCCACCCGCGCCTCAACATCCCGTATTTACCCCCCGCCACCGGGATGTGGGCCCTTTTGCTTGGAGGTTTCACGATCGGCTGGTTTTGAGTCTTGCTTGTCAAGTTGCCAATAGTATGATCCCTGATGCAACTGTAAGAGCACACGAAAGGGTAATGTTTGGGGCGTTTTTATTTAAGGCAGCGGAGCGAGAGCGGAAAATTCGGTCTCGATTTGCATTTGATCCAAACGACGACCAGTCACTTGTAAGCTTGAGTCTAAAGCCGTAAAATCAGTTAAAAGAGCAGAACAGCAGATGCTTTAGAAGATCAATTATGCCGCAACACGGAGTATTTTACCGAAAAATAGAAAGACTCAATCTATCTCGAAACCCCACTTTTTTAAAAACTGCTGAACTCAAGTCTGAGACCGAGGGTTTTCTAGATGCCAGGATGGGGTGATAAACACTTGGTATACGAAGCCAGTTTTCTAACATTCCTGATACTGCTTGTCGAGCTTGTCGACAGCAACCCGAAACACTAATGCACCTATTTATTTTCCAGTGCATGCTGAAGTGGTTACATCCACCCACATAACGATGCGCTTCGGGTACTTTATTATCACCTCAGACATTATTTCCAAAGACAAACGGGAATTTTGCCATTTGCCCCCCCGATATCGAGGCAGTAGTGGAAAATGACAACTGTCGCATATATTGGAATTATGATTTTCCAACTACGCATCAAATTCGGCCAATCCGATATCCCTTGATAAAAGAAAAAACTCTATGTTGAAATTTAGTTCTCCGCCCCAGCGGGAAAATAACATCGATATAAAGGAACGGGGGAAACGAGCCCAAAAATGGATCTACTTGAACTTCGGAGGCTCTATCCGGAGTATAACGGGGATTGGGTCCTGATTGTCGGCGTTTTGGGGGCATAAAGGAAAATGTTTTGGGGGGGTTAAGTGTTTCCCCCATGTCAACATTCACCCGAACAACTGGGATGAAAAACAGAAATCTGTTGTCCTTGGGTCCCTTCGTTTACTGAGGCAAATGAATTTGGCCGAAGATCACTGACCGAGCGGACGCGAGGAGTGGTCTTCGATACGGATGGCCTTCCGCATGACGCCCTATGGGGTCGGAGCCATGGGATACGTCATGTCGGATCTTTCTTAATTATAATAAAAAGAATGTGAGGAAATTTATTTGTTTATTTCTTTGTTTAATTTAAAAAATGTATAACTGAATTGTCTGTATCCAATAAAATCCAGGACGAAAGGCACAGTATTATATTTGATGCGGTTTGTCTAATTAGATTCAATTTTTACGTTTACCCGTATCACTTTTTTTTTTTTTTTCAAAAATAAAAAACTATTAATTTTCAATTTTAATCCGCTGTATATACTATAAATTATATACTTTAAACAACCAGAAATTTTATCCATAAATAGAACCAAAAAGTACCAAAATAAAACTTGTTAACTATCTCTTCATGTCAAAAATTTAAAATCTTTATATTATGTTAAACCATATTTCTTAGAGCTTCGCCTTCGCTGTAACAACAAGTGACCACTAATGACGGAAGTTTCCAAATTTTAATGCGATATTTTGTTACCCAAGAAATAAACAGCAGCTTTTTTTGTGTTCAATTTAGCCAGAAATTTATTGCAGAAAATTAAATGTGTGCGCCCCGTTGTTGAATTCGATTCCAATTCAGTGCCACTGCTTGAATAATTTACGAGAATGCGGTTGCTCGATAAAAACTGTTTTAGTCGGGTATAGTTTACCCATTGGCGACGTGGTTTTTAGAAACGTGCTATTGTTTTCTGAATTTAAAATAAATTTTGCTTTTAAAAGCTTTTAATAATTAAAAAGACTTTAATATATTATACTAACAACGAATGGAATCCAAATTAGGTCAAAAATTAAATGGGTGACACTTACATTAGATTTAATTATTGTAAAAATTCAAATAAAAATACAAAACATTTTTTTTTAATTTAAAATAAATATTAGTTTATTTTAAAAAATTCGCCAAAAAATAAGCCTTTTTTAAATTTTAAAATTTAAATTTAAAAAATAAAAAAAGAATATATGGCTGTTTTAATGTAAAAGAGCTGTATATTTTTATTTGGGAAATTTATAATTGTACCACATTGCCAAAAATATTTGAAAGATATTTTAAAATTAAAGCTAGGTTAAAGAATGATGTGTTATAAACAATCTAGCATGTTCGGGTCTGTGTAACAGCCAAGCGTAAATTTTGTTCATCTTACTAATATTTTAACTTTATAAATTAACTAAAAACTAAAGAAAAAAAGGTAAATTTAAAATAAAATTGACCCAATAGGGACATAAGTTAAAATATTCAGTATTAGAAAAAATTTTTTGGGTTCGGAGTCGGTATATATGATAAACGCCTAAAGGTTGACCACTTTTAATAGTTTTCCATATTTCAGGTAAATGTCTACGCTATTAAAATATTTGCTAAGATTCAAAATATTTTTTAAGATTAGCAGTTATTAAGTAACTAAAATCCAACGAATAAAATTAAAGTTGTACAAACTATACAACATAATTCCCGATTAACAAGATTAGGCTGGAAAAGGCGAGATAAGATACAAAGCTCATATGATCATAACCGTTTCTTACGAAAGTCCCCAGCCCATATCTGAACAAAAAACCGAAAAACAACCCGGCACTAAAGAGGACTACAAAAATTTAAAAAATTTTAAAGGTTTTTGTGATATGCAAAAAACTTATAAAGCTCAGCAACTAAAAAAGTCTTATTAACTATTAAAATACCCTTAAATTAAAATAGGACATGGGTTGACATTTTTTAAAAAGTCAAAAAACGACGGGAACGACAAAATGGTGTCACACCCTGTTTCCTGCCGATTAAAAAACAAAGTCTTCTTATCTTAGCAATCCCAATCTGGTACCAATTAATTTAATTTTTTTGAAAGGGCTTACTTATTTTTTACCTTAATTTTCCTTACTTTTTTTTCATCAAGAAAATATTTTGCACAGTTCATTTTTGTTAAAAAGTAGTTTTTAATAAATTTATTTTTTTTAATAGCGTAATATGTATTATACATGTGTTACTTTTTAAAAGATAATGTTAAAATGTTATAATTTTAACATGTATTTTTGCCTGCATTCAAATTATATTTTATTAATCAGTTATTTTCCCCAATTTTTATTATTTTTCATACTAACATTTTTTTATCTATGACTTATATAGTATTATTTTTTTTTTCTTAGCTTAAACATGTCATGTAAATATTTTCCTAAGAAAAAATTATTACAATTAAAAATGTCTTTATTTTAATTACTAATAAAAATTCAATTTTTTATTGCTTACATTACCAGTGACATAAACAACAACAAAAAACCTTTTTTAAAAAAAGTATAAGACCAGTGTTTAAATAATTTACCCTTTTTTTTTTTAAATTAAAATTTTATAAAATCACATACCTTCTTATTTGGCAAACAATTTTTAAAATAATTAAACTATTTGCAATATCAATGAAGTATGTAATTTAGTAAAAAAAAGGGTTTAGATAAAATAAATCAAAATAACATATATATATATATATATATATATATATATATATATATATATATATATATATATATATATATATATATATATATATATATATATATATATATATATATATATATATATATATATATATATATATATATATATATATATTTTATTTTTTATTAAAATAAAGCATAGACGTTTTTAAAATTTAAATAATTTTAATAGTACAAAAAAGACTACAACTCTTAATAAGGGAAGCTTATTTTCTTTTCTTTTATATGTTATAATAAAAAAAAATATTATTTTTTTTAAAAAATACATTTATATTTTGTCATTTAAATGGGTTTAAAAGTTTGTTTACCCAAAAAATACAAATTGTTTCTTTTAGAAAACGTGGGTTATCTTCTTTTCATTGAAAAGAAGAACTGTATATCATAACTTATATAATTTGGGCCGAGAAAAAAATTTAATTTAAACATTGGGTTCTGTAACATATAGTTTGCTGAATTTTTTAAAAAAAAAACCGTGATGGGTACATCGTAAAAAATTTAATTCGATTAGACAAATTGCATCGAATATTAAAAGGCCCTTTTTGGATTTATTGGGTCAGAAATTCAGTTTTACTTCTTTTAAATTAAACAAAAAAAGGATTTAAGGAAAAGCACAAACAAATAAATTTCCACACATTTTTTTTTTATTATTTTATTTATCGACTAAACCTAAATACTAACGTACCGTGGGTGTCTTAAGTGTGGTGAGAGGAAGCTACCAGAGGAGGAATTATATCCCCTCCTCTAAGGAACCGAAAAAAGCCTATAGAAGAGGACAGATCCCCACAGCTCGACGGTGGGCAAGAGGGGCTTTTTTTTAAGTGTTTGATCATTAATAAGAAAAGCTTTTCTTTGAAAGGAGTCTAGAATCTGTGTTGTAAAAACGCCATTCCCGATACAGTTTGCTACAAATTTTCCCCTTTAAACTTATTATTTTTTTGAAGAAGCCAAATTTTTCAGTCCGTCACAAAACTAAATTTTTATTCTTTTTTTTCCCTTTGATATTTTTATAAAACCCAAACAGGCTCTTATTTTTATAAAATTAAGACGATACTCTTTCTTATTAACTTTTTCACCTATCGACCAAAACAGCTCTTTCGCTCTAATATTTTTCAAATATATTAAACAAATGGTTACAAGTAACCTAATGTTTTATTGGACAAACTTTATTTTATTCTCACAGGAATAACCTTTTTATCACAATTATT
>JAHBCN010025523.1:0-11216 GCA_019359885.1 Listronotus oregonensis | reverse complement strand
TCTAAACACAGAAACTGGCATCACTGAATTGTATATCGTTATAGAGGAAGCGTATAACGCCTGAAGAAAAAAATCGCTTTGGTCCTTTTTGTTCGTAAAAAGTATTCCCCAGATATATCTATGTTTTCCCCAAAAATAAACACAAATTGTACAGCAAGTTCAAGGTCCACGTTCATATAATGGTATTCAGTGAGAGATGTAAAAATTTTGGGTTTAATTTTTCGGTAAAAACACCAAATATAAACAAAAACTATTTAACAAAGAAGGATATTAAAAAGGGCGATTCATGATCGAGGCTGGTTCATGGTTCAGATAATTAATCGCCAGTTAATGTCTGAGTTAGTTTCAATGTTTGTTCGGCTATCGTTTTGTTATGAAATTATAAAAATCATAATTTTTCTTGAATTTTTTTTCGAGATGTACTATTTCGATTTTAGGCAACCCACTTGACAAATGTTTCAATGGTCGTTATTCAAGGAAGTTTAAAGGTGTATGGAAGCCCAATACTGTAGAACAAAATTGTCCAGGCGTGCAGAGCAGCGGGAATAGGGGGGTTGGCCCCGCGGAATTTGCGCAATGAATAGTAGGTCAGGGTCGGATTTCCATAATTCTTTGTTACTATCTGTAAAATTGACATCATCAAATGTCAAATTCCAACATTCACTGTTTTTTTTATTTTTTGCACAAAATTGTTGGTTATTAAAGATACTACTATAGAATATTTAAAATTATTGTGTAATATTAGATTTTATATCATTATTCAATATGGAAAATAATAACCTTTACTCCTTCATTTAAATGGTCGATATTTTAAGTTTTGTATTTTCCAAAAATTTTAAAAAAAATAAAAACACGTTTTTTAAAATAAATTTAACATTGTATGATAGTATTATGTACTTATCACCAATTTTTGATAAAAGAAGGCAAGATAATGTAAATGAGTTTAATCTAATCCTAAGATTCTGGTTGTACATTAAAAGTGAAAATTTTTATAACTGCTTTTTAGGCATATACTTTTCACTAATAACAAACATTCATGGACAGAATAACAGTGGTTAAAAATTTTGTAATTGGTACCGGTATCCATTGTAAACAGTATCCGTTAAATATTATTTTACAGTATGTCGAGCTTAAAAAGTTGATAATGCAAGATTAAGAAACCAAAAATCTAATTTATTTTAAACAAATGGTATTGTCTCGAAAGTTGCCTCCTCGATTTTGATCAAATTTGGTATAAGGGTTTTTTGGGGCGCTGTTACAAATCTAAAAATATTTTCGGCAACGTTTTGTTTCCGAGATCTTTATCATCAAAGTTGAAAATTAAACTAACCTCATTTTCACTATATTCTCCTTCTTTTTGTACACAATTCTTGATTTTTACACTAAAGTAGCACACGATATTTTATAAACACCTTTAAAACCTTGTATTTTTATTTATTTTAATCTTTTTTCCATTAAATTGTGAACTTTTAAGTTCAAAGGCGCACCATATTTGCTTAAAAAATAAAAGTGTAAAAAGGTGTAAAAATAAACATAAAAAAGTTTTAAAAAGGTGTTTGTAAAATATTGTGTGCCAATTTAGTGTAAAAATCAAGTATTTTGCAAAAAAAGGAGAATAGTGTAAATAAGTTAGTTTGATTTTCAATTTTGATGATGAATATTCGAAAACGAAACATTGCGAATTTTTTAGATTGTAATAGCGCTATAAATTACCAAAATTGTACCTCCTTTCATTTAATTAGAGGATCCTTATATATTAAAATTTGCCTGGTCTGCCTAGTAATCAATAATTTTGATCCTTTAATAGATTGTACTAAATTATTAAAGAAATAAAAGTACCTAAATTAAACCTTATTTCTTTTTAATAATCCTAGAAATACACAAACATTGTGGAAATCATCTAAAAAGATAGTTAAGATTGCTTATTTTTCTCCTAATATTTCCTATGAAATTTTCATTTTCTATTATTCATAATTGATATATTATTATTATTCGGTCACCTAACGTTACGTCTTATAAGAAGCACCTAATTTAAATATAAAAAATACTTACCTAAAGTTAAAAAGACGGGTATGTTTCCCTTGTTTTGCAAGACAAAACCATACAACTTAGTCATTTGAATATTATAAGTAACAAACAATAAACACAAAATTATAGTCAAATTTAATAAACACTAATCACTAAAATAAGAGAAGTTTTGATCAATCCAAAAAACGGTACTCCGGCTCTCATAAATTATAATGTGTTGGCTAACTTCACATGATTTATCAGTGTTAAGTAGGAACACATTAAATTTTCGTGGAATTTTGTTATTGCGCAGAATCGGCGGGCCAACTCTGTGACAGTTATTTTCATACTGGGCTGGACATTTTTGATCGAATTGGCCATTAGCATTGGGCTTCCATACACCTTTAAACTTCCTTGTCTTATTTGAAAGACTTCATGTTTGTTTTGTGCATTTTTGTTAAATACTAAAATATACTTACTGAAAATTGTATAGGTCAAGATTCAGTAAGAGGGGAACTCGAAAACCTAGAAAGAAATTAGGAAAGTTTGTTTGCGTTCCATGTCCACTTTGAATTGCAAAATTCCGAGCATCCGGAGATATCCAAACCAAATTTTGATTTTTTTATTTTTTCTGCGTTATTTAAAGAGATATGGAAAACAAAAGACACTTTCTATGGTCCTTTTTAGTTCACAAAACAGCTTGAAAGATTTCCGTACGACGTTTTTGTAAACCATCATCAACTTTGTTTTTTTAATCGGACCTGATTTTATTTAATTTGAACTATTATCCCAAATTAAAAAAAATATTAATAACATTAATGATATTAAAAAAGGAGCGATTCCATAAGGAATGAGTGCGTTTGTCTAACCATTGTCTCTTATGAAAATATGTATTTAACAGAAAATATTAAGTGTTAGTTCAATGTTTTTCGGCTATCGTTTTGTTTGAAATTATAAAAATCATAATTTTTCTTAAATTTTTCGAGATGCTATTTCGATTTTAGGCAACCCACTTGACAAATGTTTTAATGGTCGTTATTTAAATAGACTTCATGTTTGTTTTGTGCATTTTTAGTTGAAAATACTAAAATATAGCTTACTGAAAATGTACTGGGGCCAAGATTATGATGCAGGGGATCTCGAAAACCTAAGAGATACAAGTCGAAAATATGGAAAAGTTGGTTTTTGGGAAACAACCATGTCCACTTTAGAAAGTTGCAAAATTCCAGTACACCCGGAATACCCGGAAAAAAAAAAATTTGTTTTTTTATTTTTTTCTGACGTTTTTAAAAGAGATTGGAAAAAAAAAAGACATTTTTTTGGGCCATTTTTTTCTTACAAAACACTTAAAAAGATTTTCCGTACACGTTTCTTTTTCGTTAAACCATCATCAACTTTTTTTTTTAAATACGGACCTGGATTTTTTTAAATTTTTTTTGAACCCCTTATTTCCCAATTAAAAAAATATTAAATTAATATTTATTAACAAATATGGACCCCCCTTTAAAGGAAGGTGCGTTCCTTGTCTAACTCATTTCTCTTATGGAAAATATGTTTATTTAACAGAAAAATATTAAGTGTTATACATCATTGTAATTGGGATTATATTTGCTTCAAAAAAATGCAATAAACAATTGAGTGCCGTATTTAAAAAAATAAAGTTGATGATGGTTTAACGATAACGAAACTTCGTACGGAAAATCTTTTAACGCTGTTTTGTAGAGCTTAAAAAGTGGCCATGAGAAAGTGTCTTTTGTTTTTCCATATTTCTTTAAATAACGTCAGAAAAAAATAAAAACCAAATCAGCAAATTTCGTTTTTTTCCGGATATCTCCGGAAGTACTCGGAATTTGGCCACTTTCTAAAGTGGACATGGTTAGTGACGCAAATACACAACTTTGCCATAATTTAACTGACTTCGTATCTCTTACGGTTTCCGAGATCCCCATGCATGCACTCGAATCTGTGGCACCCTGTATAGAAGGCTATTAATCAATGATTTTCTATTCGTTATAATACTCAAAAATACACGATCAATGGGAATATATATTTACTAAATTACTTTTATGTTTTAGGTGTTGCCGGAAAATCGTCCTTTACAGTTTTTATGACTGACTACGACACTTATGCCGGCATCTTTACCTGCCAAAAAGTGACATTTGCTCATCGTCAGTCAGCCACCATTTTGTCCAGAACTAGGACATTGGACAAAATGTTTATAGACAAGGTTAGATAATAGATACTTTTCAATCTTAAAGTGTCTTATATTTTTCAGCATAATCCATAAGCCTAGAATGAAATTAGAATAAAGTTATACCAGTATTGGTTAACATATTTTGTTTCCTGTCAAAGATTTTTTACATGATATGGCTATCTATTTAGGCAGGAAGTCCTAATCAGTATAATTTTTAAATACTAGCTTTTCGCCTACGTGGACTACACGATTTTGGCTGGTTTAAATCTTTTAAATTTCTCATATAAACTTTTATTACCCTTTTAACTTCCCAGGGGATAAAGTTCTGGTTAGTATACTACAACTTTCTATTTTTATGTGCAATCAGAAGTTGCAATTACCATTTTAACTCCCTTCCCCCATCCCCCACGGGATGTAATTTTAAAAATGTTAAAACAGATGATTTTTGAATTGTTATCAATAGCCTACATACTAATTTTTATACACAATATATTATATATAATTATATAAAAGTCCAGAAATGAAGTTCCATACAAAATTTAGCCCTATTCTACCCCTTAAGGAAAGGGGGAAGTTTTCTGAAAGCCTTTGTTAGCTGACATCTCCTACTCAAAATATACCTCTGTGCTAACTTTTATCTTCATAGGTTAGGTAGTTTTCAAAATTTTATGATTAATCAGTGTATACCCTATTTTAACCACATTTTTAACAATAAAAAGTCAATTGGAGTCAAATCAGAACTGTATGGTGGATGACCCATTAATACGATTTTTTCAATAGTCTGTAGTCAGACGAAATATTTGATAAATGTTATGGTCCCAGGTAGGTAGGTAGGTAGGTTTAAAGTGAGTGGACTTTTTACGCCCTCCACTATTGTGGCTCACACCTAACGTCCTAACGAAGATTGCATTATTTTAAACAACGAGAAGAAACCTTTTTTATGGCTATAGTTTATGTAATACCGGTGGAATAAAGGTTGTCCCGGAGTATGTAACCTGATATTGCGTTGGTAGATTTTGCACATCATTTAATATTTTTTGACACAACTGATTTTGGACTACCTTCGCCGGTAAGAGGACGACGACCACAATTAAATTCGTTATACCAGCATTTTACAGTGGGAAAGAACGCCAAAAGTGGAAATAAGTTATTCGATTCACTCTTGTCTTGTTAATCCACGTCAAAAATTGTAATAAATCATTGCACGAAAAATTTTACGATTTTATTTCATTTTTTTTACTGAGTCACAATTTTCAAGTGATTGTAAACGAGAGACCGTATGTCTCCCCCGTGAGAATAGGTGAGGTTTGGCTCGAAACCCCCTCTTCCCCAAATGCCCACATAATTAATGAACGCCCACTTAAGTGTCAAATGTCAATCTTTCTAGTGGAAACATAAGTGCCCTCGTACGGATTAACATAAATTGTATTAAATTCTGTTAGTTGTGGTTAAAATATTTCATTTCAAAATGATAATACATCCTTGAATACCTATACAGTGTGTCCCAAATTGGTGGGGAATGTTTGGGGAACTTGGAAACCACGATAGATAGAAAATCGGTTAAATGGGGAAAGTTTTGGAGAATTATGTTAGTAAGCTAATCCCGTTTACTACATGGTTTTATCTATTTAGGTTTTTGAGAAATTTTGAAAAAACCTAAAACATGCATTTTCGAAAATCGGCCATATTTTTTTTATAAGCGAAAATTTTTCAAATCTGTAAAAACTTCTTCAAAGCAACTTTTTTGTAGAATATGACCGAGTAGTTAATTTTTATTTTCTACGTTTCGGGTTTTTAGAATCATCATCAACTTTATTTTTTCATATGGACGCCATATTGGATTTTTACGCAGCCAAATAGTGTTTTTTATTCTGATTTCAACAATGTATAACATGTTATAATTTAAGAGTTTATAACCTCATTTATTTCAAAAAACAAATATTTTCTCAGTTGGCCTTGATTCCGGCGAACGTCATTTTTTTTTGTAAACAATAAAATATTAGTAATTGGCAAAATAGATAAGCTGAACAAATATTTTACAGAAATGGGTTTCGCGAACATAGCTATAACGTTATTACCGTGTAACAACAAAACTACACGTAACAAGTTAATTGAAACAAGTGAAAACAAAAACAACGAAAAGTGGCTAAACTAATATTCCTACTAAAATGAAGATGTAAAATAACGACCTAAAATTCAAAATATTGTCCATATTTCTCAACCTATTAACGATATCTTTTTAAATAGTCCTAACTACCCTATAAATGGTTGACTTAGGTATGTGGAATTCTCTATCAACATCCCTGGCTAAAGATGTTGGATTTTCTTTGAAATGTTGGTTAACTTCTTAGGTCGTGGTTTTTTAAAACTTCCGAATTTAAGCAAATTTGTAACCAGTTTTCGAAAGTATGTTAGTTTAGGATGCTGCCTTGCAGGAAAATTGTCGAAATACGTTTGCACAGCTATTTTAACATTTCTATTGCTTTGGAAATAACGTTGCAAAATATCAAGTATTTCTTTAAATAGTTAACCATTTCACAAAGTTGAAAAAATTTTAATAACGTACCCGAGCTATTTTGATAATGACGCTGGAATCAAGGCCAACTGGGAAAATATTTGTTTTTTGAAGTGGTCGACTATAACATGTAATACATTGTTGAAATAGGAATAAAAAGCAAAAAATTTGGCTGCAAAAAAATCCAATATGGCGCCCATATAAAAAAGTGAAGTTGATGATGATTTATCAACTTTACTTTTCATATCCCATTATTTTCTTTTAACACGTACTAACGTTATAGCTATGTTCGCGAACCCATTTCTGTAAAATATCTGTTCAGCTTATCTATTTTGCAAATTACTAATATTTTATTGTTTACAAAAAAAATGACGTTCGCTGGAATCAAGACCAACTGAGAAAATATTTGTTTTTTGAAATAAATGAGGTTATAAACTCTTAAATTATAACATGTTATACATTGTTGAAATCAGAATAAAAAACAAAAACGAAAATGCATGTTTTAGGTTTTTTTAAAATTTCTCACAAAACCTAAATAGATAAAACCATGTAGTAAACGGGATTAGCTTACTAACATAATTGTCCAAAACTTTTCCCATTTAACCGATTTTCTATCTATCGTGGTTTCCAAGATCCCCATACATTCACCACCAATTTGGGACACACTGTATAATAGAATATTGTGTTAATTCAATTTTTTTTTCAGATAAGATCCAGGCTTGCGAATTCCCAAATCGACCCCTTTGATTTATCAATCATTAGTCAAAAGGACTGTCCAAGAAATTTGACAGCTGGTTACAACATTAACATTAATGACGACACTATCTCCGCCAAAGCAGCAGCTGGTGTAATCAGGAAAGCTGGAGAAAAACTAGGTAAACTTAAAAATATTGTATGCAGTAATATAAAAAGTCTACAATTTTTTTTTCTTTATACAGTTTTAAAACAAAAACCATAGTGCTTCAATCGTTGTTTTTCTAATTTTGAAATTTAAAGTGAAACGTTTCAAAACTCATTGACGTTGTCAAATATCTTAGTTTTCATAACTAGTTACCAAAAGTAAAATTTTTGGCAACTGGTGATAAAAAATAAAGATTTTGACAATGTCAAAGATTAAATTTATCATATTCAAAATTAGAAAAAAATATCATGTGAAACATGTTAAGAAACATTATTTTGTATAACTTACAATAGTTATTTGTGCAACTAGTTGGGAAAAGCACTATTTTTCGTAACGAGCAGATTTCTGCGGAACGAGCGAAGCGAGTTTTGCAAAAGAATTCGAGTTATAAAAAATAGTGTTTTTCTACTGTGTAATGTGTGTCCTAAGAAGAAACCTTCGTGTTACCTGGTTGCTAAGCGTTGCTAGCTACGAAAGTAATATTTTAGCGCCTGGACAAAAAGTAAGAGTAAAAAAAAGAAAATATGCTTGTGGGAAATATTAGGATTTATTTATAAAAAGTAACTAATTTATGACAAAATATTTTAAAAAACTAGGTTAGGTATTAACATTAAAAGTAATTGTGCAATTTGAGCAATTAGCAAAAGAAATTGGAGGAATAATACTTGAATTAACAGTTTTTAAATTTGTTGTTGGGGTATCGTTATCACCTTTAACTACGTTAATATTCATATTTTTCACTGTTACTTCATTAGAGGAAATATTGGTAGGAATTTCGTGTAAAATCTTCTTTGAAATTTCCACCTTATTACTATAGGATTCAGCAATATATCCCTCCGCAACAGAAGAAGACTTCCAACCTCCATGCCTTTTAAGTCCAAAATATCGACATCCGAAGCATTGGCAAGGAACGTAGTTGACGTTCTTCTAAAAGAATGGCCAGTGTATCTACTGATGTCTTCAAGCTTCAAAAACTTCGCAATTTCTTTAGGTACATTTGAAATAGTGTGCTTTCCAATTACTTGATTATTGACATTTACCTCTTTCATAACGATACAATAAACGCTCATCTAGAGCATTCCTTGGTCTCAGCTTAATATATTCCTGTAGAAATCTGACATAAGGAACTGAGCCTTCATTGTTGGTTACTACAAAGTTTCTTTTAACTTTATTTTTAGACTCCACTATTTTTACTATAGCCACGTCATTTCTTATTTCTACATCACTTAGCTTCATTCTGTATATTTCGTCTGTCCGGCATGCCCCAGCCACTCCCATAATGGCTATTACTTTCATTGCTAAGTAACTTTGATCAGGCGCGTTAAGTAAAAACTTTATGATTTCTTCTTTTTAAAATTTTTGACTTTTTTGCCTCATAACCATCGTTTTTCCTTTTAATAAAAGCAACTAGTTTCTTGAACTCCGAAATATCTTGATTTTTGTTTACGGAAATTGTTAACTTGAGCATGGAATATACAGACCAGGTTGGTGGTGATAAAGACTCGGATTTTTCTTGAAAATACGCCAACATCACATTCTCGTCAATCCGCCCCACATTTTTTGTAGCAAGCCATTCAGAAAACGATTTATATGTTTGATGGTACCTCTCTTTAGATTTGTCTGGCAGAAGTGAGGCACACGCAAGGTCAGCTGCCTTTTGGATGCCATTTTCATATTCATTTAACATTTTAAAATGGGAATGGATTTATACTAAATTAACAATAATTCAAAATCTGACAAGTGCTGATGACAGACAATGTCAACAATAAATGTGTTGCTATAGATTAATTTTTAACAGGTAAAATTTCAAAATCTCTGATATTTCTATTAAAACATGATGTTAATGATTATTAAATTATGCGATACATGTAACAGTAGCAGAAAAAATATAATACATTACACGATGCGAAAGGCCTTTCAAGTGTTCGGAGGTTTTAAATAGCCTCGGCTTCGCCTCGGCCATTTAAAAACCACCTCACACCAAAAAGTAAACTTTCGCATCTTGTAATGTAAATAACTATTCCAATCGCGTTTCACACAATATATTTTCTAATTTTAAGTATGATATAGTTCTTTTTAATTCAAGTTTAAAATATAAAAAACTTTTCAAAACTCATTGACGTTGTCAAATAATATTTTACTTTTCATCACCCAGTTGCGAAAAATGTTTTAAACTATAATTTATTTTTATGATAAGATTATACAAAACAAACCTACACCTAAAAGCGAACTCACTCATCTACTCTTTTTTGTCTGCATTAATAAAAAAGTCCTCCGTTATCATAGTAACAGGGGCCCATCATTCTCCTGAAGTACGCAGGGCCCCAATAGGTAATAGACGGCCCTGGTTCCCTGGAACACAAACGCCATCTTAATTTACTGCAATTTAAGGGCCATTTGTAACACAGAGATGGTAATCCTTATCTTTAGTATCCATGTTTGTTAAATAGCTATTAATACAAATATACTAAAATTTTTATTTTATATTTCTAGGTGATGGCGTTGAATATCTTTCCGGAAAAACCAAAGAAGTTTACCACAAAGTAGCTGATAAAGTCGAAGATACGACCGATGTAGCTAGGGAACAATTTAGAAAATCGATGGATAAAGATGCTGAATGGTTGCCATAAAATTTTAATATTTAAAAATATTAAAACAATTGGATTATTATAAACTTTCATCTCTTATATACTTTAATAATATATATTTAACACATTGTTCTGTTAAACCAAAAAGGACATTTACATGACCCTAAGACTGTTTTAAAGTGATTTTATGTAATAAAAAATAATTAAATCGATAAATACGAAAAAAGGTTTTTTATTATCAAACCTTATACAGAGTGGTCCATTTAAAAAGTTACAAAGCAGTATTTAGGAAACGACCAATTAAAAAAAAAAGAAATTGGTTGGGGTGATGCAAAAGGTGGAGACACTGTTCGACGTTAAAAGTATATTTGCAAGCCTTCACACTTTTTACGTGTGAGGGGTATGGAAAGGTATGGTTTTCCTTTCAGATTTGCAATCTTCAGAAAAAAACAACGTTATAATGAAAACAAACTAAATTTTAATATTAACGTCCCTGTAGTGGCGGCTTTATGATTTTATTTTTTTTATCTACCAGATGCTATTGGCCTCAAGAAGAACACTTCGGTAAAAAAAAATAATGTTAAAATTTGCGCAAAAAGTTGATTTTTTAATAGGGAGTTCCCCCAAAGAAACATCTGACCTTTAAAAGCAAATCCTTTTTCTGTACTTTTTTTTCGTTGATTTGATTAAATTTTATTGTCAGATCCCAAATTTTGCAAAAATATCTGCATTTTTCACGGTCATCTAAAATATTTACATAAGAAAATTATTAACACTGAATCTTGACTTCCATTGTCCTTATTTGTTAATGGATCACAACGTTTCGGTTAGTGATGTATCTCCAACCGTTTTCAAAAAAATAACTCCTGGTTTTACTTTTTTACCGACCAATATATATATATATATATATATATATATATATATATATATATATATATATATATACACTAAAAACAAATTTTGAACTAAAAAATTATGACATTTAGCCAAGAGATTTTCGGTTTTGAATAG
>JAHBCN010025522.1:0-11164 GCA_019359885.1 Listronotus oregonensis | reverse complement strand
GAGGAGTTCATTCATGTGCCGTAGCGGGCATGTTTTGATGATGGTCACCAGATGGACTGGGAGCATGCTGAGATCTTAGAAAATTTTAATTCATATTACAAAAGACTATTCCTAGAAATGGTCCATATAAACCTTGAATCCAACGCTCTTAATAAAAAAGTCCTGTAATACAGTACCTGTATTACAGGACTTTTAAATTAAAATTTACAATCCTATAAAAATATGTTTCATAAAAATAATTCTACACTTGTAAAATAACCTGTAATATTCGCCTGTATTACAGTTCCTGTATTTTAATTTAACCTTTTTATTTGTGTTTTTCATATGTATTTGAGGTTATGTGTGGTGAATGGTATTCCGGTTTATTATTTATTATTTGTTTTCATTCTTGTCAATAGGAAATACGGTTTTACTGTCGGTTGTGGTTAGTCAGTTGTTTTATAAATCCAAATTATGTCAAAACGCGAAGAAAAAAACATAAAAACTAGAAACTTTTTAAGAATGATTCTAGCTAAAAAAACAGAATTGTTTGATCAATATGGACCAAATATAACAAAGGATACTAGAAGAAAAGCTTGGTCAGAGGTTAGAGATTATGCTGTGTCTATAGGATTTGTAACAAGTAATAGAGATACAACGTATGTGAGAGACACTACTTGGCAGAATTTGAGAGGTAGAACTATGGTAAGTTCAATCTCTTGTTGTATTCTTAGAGTAATTAGTTTAGCTTAGGCTTTAGGTGGACTAGGTTAAGGTCATACTTGTCTAAATACGCCAAAGGGTAAATTAAAAATGCTAGGTTATTTTTGAAAAATGTAATTCTAGCTGATTTATGTGTGCATTTTATTGGTTTGTAATAACCCTATTTGAAATTATCTATAAAATAAAATTAAAACTTATTATGTTTGATGCAGGCAAAGCTAGATAAGCAGACCGGCGGTGAAGGAGGTTCAGACAAGAAGCTTGATGAAACTGATCTTTTAATCATTTAAATTTTGGGTAAAGACTCTCCTGTCATTAAAGGTGTCGGTGTACCAATGGGTATTGAAAGAACAGTGGAACATGATTTACTGCCCAGTATTGCAGATCCTTACAGTTCTGATGTTAACGCAGGCGAGTGCATAAATAATACACCGACCAACACACCATTACTCAAACCGAAACTACCTCCTGCTGATGTACACGGAAGCATGAAAGGTATACAATTTACGTTAATAGTGTTTAATAAAATTGACCCTATAATGATAGCTGTTTTTTATATAAATATAGTGTGTCACTATACAAAATTAGGTTTAATATCATTATCTCTTCTTTCTAGATCCAAAAAAACGTGTGATTGTTCAGATGTCAGACATTACCAAGGAACAAGAGGTTTTAAAAAAGAGAAAACTGCAACTGAATCGGTTAATTAAGAAAGGGAACAAGTCAGGTTTTTTTCAGTATGGCGATTTTAATGAATGCCAGTTATTTATGGCAAGACCTACAAATCAGTTAAGAAAAGGAATATGTCAGTTGCGTTTGTAAAATATAGGGCACATGAAATTACCGTGTAAGTAAGAAACCGAACAAGTCACTGACTTATTCCCTTTCTTACTCAAACGATAATTTCAATATTTGGTAACACTGATTTCAAAATTTGACATTAAATACAGGCTGTTCAATGACAAATGTTATTTGTCTCATTATTAGTTTGAAGTTATTTTTAACGTGCTGTTGTACTGCCTGCAATAATTTTCTAAATATAATAATTTAATATTAAGATGTCGGAAAGTGAACGTGAAGAAGTAGAAGATCAGAGAAAAAGGAAAGGCGTAAGAAATGAAACTCGAGCGCAAAAAAATCAAACGCAGTCGTACAAAAGGCTTGTCTTATGAAAATTATAAGGCGTCTCTGTTTCTGTTAAATCACCCGGTGAGTCTTGTTTTTGTGATTAAAATGTTTTGAAAATATTGATGAACAGACTCGAATCCAGGCATTTACTGATTTATATGGTCTAAACAGTAAAAACGAGCAAGATATATTTTTATATGGTCTCCAAGAGGTTGACAATTAAACAAAAAAGGCCACGAACAAACGATCCCAGAAAACAAAACCTAAACAGGCTTCTTTAAGTTTTATGTAAAGTTGCCGATTCCAAAGTACTGGTTTGCAAAAAGGCTTTTATGAGTATCTATTCTGTAAAAATCATGCATTATTTCGACTGCAGCGTTTAGTTTAAGAGGAACCATCCCCTCCGATCAGAGAGGAAAACAAGGTAACCAGAAAACAATACCTGGTATTCTTATTAATGAAGTCAAGGAGCACATCTCAAGTTTTCCTGTTAAGACATCACATTATGCTTCCAAGGAGTACCTTTACTTGCCAGCAGAATTAAATATCAAAACAATGTATAAGCTTTATAAAGAACGTTTTCCATCTTCAACAGTAAAACAATCATTTTATTATAAAGTTTTAAAGAATACTTCAATTTGCATTTTGGCAGACCCCAAGTTGACGTCTGTTGTGAATGTGAAAGGCTTAATATCAGAATACAGAAACCAGACTTGAATGCAACTGCTATTATGACTGCAAAGGCAGAATTAGCAGTACAAAAGAAAGCGAAAAATTTTACGCCAGTATTAAAGAAGTTCAAGAGCTCAGTAAAACAAGAGATGACGTTCTTGGATTATGTTTTGATTACATGCAAAACATTTCACTTCCGTATCCCAGTGCAGGAAATGTTCTATTATCGACAGCTGTCTTTGTACCCTTTCTGCATAAAAAATCTGAAAACTGATGAAAGCCGTTTTTATCTTTATCACGAGGGTATTGGACTAAAGGGCCCCAAATGAAACATGCTCGTTTTTATGGCAATATATTCAGGAACAGGTACCTCTAACAATAAGGGAACTTTACATCTTTACAGATGCATGTGGTGGGCAAAATCGAAACCATGTAATGATAAGCTTATGTCAAGCTCTTGTGATACAGGCCGATTTGATAAGATCTACCATCATTGCCCGTCCGTGGTCATTCGTTTTTGCCCAATGATCGATCTTTTGGTACAGTCAAGAAGGTTCTAAAAGAAAAGACAGATATTATGAACCCAGGGAAATTTTGCAATTAATATGCAGCGCACATCGAAAGTTCACTGTATCAATGGTGAAAACTGAAGACATATTGGACTTTAAGGGTTGGTGGACAAGTTTTATAAGAGAGATGCCATATCTGTTGAAACACAATCTCGTCAGATTCCACGGAATCAAAAGCAGCATTTCTTGGTGTCCCAATTCATGGAGTTTGAGTATACTACAGATCAGAAAGGCTGCGTAATATGTCGCCCATTTATTCAAAACATGGGGCAAGTTAACACTTTCGACTTACGAAGGAACCGATCGGTTATTCCAGCTTTACCAGAAGAAAAGGCGTACAACGGTTCTATACCCATCAACATCAAAAAGATAGAAGATTTGAGACGCACTCTGCAGTACATTCCACATACTCATAAGGACTATTTTGTCAACATTGTCGAAAACTGGCCTAATACTAGCTCAAACATTTAATGAATGTTATACAGGTTAGCGGTGTATTTTTCATTATTTTTCCCTACTTAATCCAGTTGAGTAAGAAAAGGAACAAGTCAACGACTTTTAAACCATTATTTAGTAAACTATTACATATCAAAACAAGAAGAAAAGTATTCTTAATTACGTATTTTATACTAATTTAACATATAAGACAAAAAAACATAACGTTCTGTTCATATTTTAAGAAATTGAAGGTTTTTTGCATCTCCTGAAAAATTTGACGTTCGTGACTTGTTCCTTTTCTTAATTAACCGATTCAACTGGAAGTTAGAAAATTGGAAATTGAAATTTGGGAAAAAGAAAATGCAGCCGGAATCAAACATTGTGACCTAACTAATCACATTGAACGTATTAGCCAGCCTAACGGTAAATCTGAAAAATGTGCTTCCCAGGTTGTTTTGGTGGAAAACTCAAATTACCAAATTACTGACGAAGGACAGCTTGTTTTTATGCAAGATAATAAATTTTGTTAATAATAATTAGTTAAGAAATAATAATAAATGCATTTATGTAAACAGTAATGTTTCCAATAAAAGTTATTATTTCATATATTATAGTTTTTCATGACCCCATATTGATAATAATAAAAATGTTTATTTTTTTTAATAATATTTATACTTAAGGAAAAAATGAAACAAATTAATAAAATATATATTATAATGTTTTAATAACCAACCTAAGAAATGTATATTTCCTCAACATACCCAGTAACATTACGAAAGGCTGATCAGTTTTCAAAGTGCCTATATAAGAAATGTAGCTTTTCTTGTCCTATTTGTCGGACCATCATAGTCGACGTCATTTACGTTACCACGTGGTACATCATCCTCTCCATCACTATCGATTTCGATTAGTTCGTTCTGTAATCGTGACAGATTACAAAGTGCTACACAACACTTTATAACTTACATACAAACACAGGCTGGAGTCTAAGATAATTCAAGCATGGAAATTTCTCCTTCATTATACCAATGGCACATTCTATAGTACGTCGTGTTTTCTTGTGAGCCCTTCGAACCGCCGCTGTTCAGGTCTGTTCACATCTTGAACAACTGGTGGTATTAACCAGGACTTAATGGATATATTGAATCCCCAATCAAAAATCCACCAGGATATGGCCTCCAGCCTTCTTCCAGTCTGCGAAACAAGCCACTATTACGTAGGACACGTGCATCACTTGCGCTCCCTGGCCAATCTGCATATACGTAAAAGAATTGCAAATTAGGCCCACACACAAGCATTACATTAATTGAGTGGTTACCGTGTCTGTCGACAAAGGCAGGCTCGAACTCATGTGGGGCATCCATTTTAATAAGAGTACCATCTAGTGCTCCGCAAACCAAAGGCATTCCTGAAAAGATGACTAAATCCATTTACTATGGTTCCAACATCATTAGGCCAACATACAAGTTCGTTCACTAGTAACGCCTCAATTGCATCAATGACCCTGTGAACAACCCCTACAAACTGTGGCTTTACTAATGCCATGCATATCACTAATACTATGATACTGAGCCCCGGTCCCCAACCAATGTAGTGCAATTTCTAACTGTTGGTGAGATGTTAGAGCTTTATTTCTTTTTGTTGGGTGTTCCAATCGAGCTTCAATGTGCTCTAGCAAGTAAGCACACTGAAGAAAAGTTAATATAAACCGTTCATTATATTCGTAAGTTTCCTGCATCATATTGTATGAAATTCTTTCCTTGAAATTTCTTGGTCTCCGAATAATGACATTATCATCTTCACTAGAACTACTACCCTCATCCATTTTAACAAGTTACCTTTCAACAAAATTTCGCTTTTTAAGATTAAATCTATACTTGTAAAAGTTTTAAGATGATATAAACAATCATAAAATATTTAAAATTTACAGGTTTACTAATACAGGAAGTTGCTCTTTATGAAACACAACACTGATAAAGTCCTGTATTATATACTTGTAACACAGGTAAATCACCTTTAAATTGTTTTACAGAGAAAATTAATTATGAAACACCAACTTGTGGTTTTGACCTGTAATACTGGCATCTTTCCTGTAATACAGGACCTGTAACTTTTATGAAACAGGCCCCTGATCTCAGCACGGTTTACAGTTATTTATTACGGATAGAACAAGAAAAATATCGTAGCTTAATTGACTGTCCAGCTCCTGACGACTAATTCTTTCTAAGAATCTTAATAATTTGTTTCCTGGACATTTGGGAGACAGTGTTTCCTCTCCTTTTCCGCTGTGTAGTCATTTTCATACCTATTTTCTTCTAAAATTAAAAGTCACAGACCAAAAAGTCTAACCACCAATAAAATAAAATAGCGGGAAGCGCTGGGTGTTGTCACTGTTTTCCAAATGTCTATACATACATTTAACAATAATTATTTAGAAATAAAAATAATATAAAATTAATTTACTAAGTCAGGTAATGCACAAGATTCGATGAACAGTTGTGCTAAATTATTATATAGATCCTGCGCTGTAGAAATAAACAAGATATGTCTCTTTCTTTCACACGTTATTAATCTCGCATCCTTTTCTGAATCGAAGTTCTTCGCGTTTTTCCGCGTGCTCCCAATCAGTTTTCTTTTAAGTTTTCTTTTATTTTCCTTAAAGATGTAGTTCGCAAGACAAATATGGGGATAAATCTTGATTATCCGCATGGATACTGCTTGTTCTCACATAGCAACCCTTTGGGAGTTAATTTTTTAAAAGTTTTTAGGTGGTTTTTAACAGAAAAAATTTACTTTTGTTAGCCCCGAAGAAGGGAAAAAAAAACTCTCAAAACTTACAAAACAGAAAGGGTTTTTTTATTACTAAACCCCGGCCCCAATCCCTTTTCAATAATTAAAAAAAAAACTGCATCCCCCAAAACTGGATATTTTTAAATTTAAAAATTTAATTTTTTTTTTTTTAAAAAATTAATTTTATTTTTTAAAATTTTTATAAATTTAAAATTATCCGCATGGATACTGCTTATTCTCAAAATAGCAACCCATTTTGGTGATTAATTTTTAAAATTTTTAGGTAGGTTTCACAGTAAAACTTTACTTTTAGTTATCTGAAGAAAGAAAGAATAAACTCTCAAATTGAAAAACAGAAAGGTTTCCATTATAAATCACACAAAATCCTTTTAATAATTCAAAAAGATATTACATCTGATATATCAAGGTGTCTCAACAAGAGCGCCGGATTTGAATTTTCCGCCATTTTGTTTGTGCGAGTAATTCAATGTTTATTTTTTGACAGTTGTCATGTACATACCACGCGATTAAAAGTTATGGAGCACTATTCAAACGAACAACGTTTAGTTAGAAAACTCATTACAAAATGGGAAAGTTTCGCGGAAACAGTTCGCAGATTACGTGTAGTTTTTGGTCGCAACAATGCACCAAATGAGTCGAAGTTCGCCGCTTAATTAAAAAATTTGAGACGAAATTTACATTGTCGATCCATCGAAAACATAGCCGCAGTGAGGAAAGTGTGGCAGAATCCAGGCACTTCCATTCGGCATCGTGTCAAGAATTGAACATTACCAGGCCCACCCTGCAACGAATTTTAACAAAAGATCTGCATCTGCATGCGTACAGGGTGGCGCCTTTTCGTTGACCTTACAGGGTACAGCGAAAACTAAAAGAGATAGAACAAATCTGATTGTGCAATCTCCATTTCGATTTTTGAAACAAATTCAATGGTGAAACTAAATCATGGATAACTTGATTCGTTTTGGAGATACAGAGTGTTTTTCAAATTTTGTCAATTTGGCCTGGCACTTGTAACTCGCTTGGTATTAGAGATAGAAAAAAACTGTAAATAGAAAAGTTTTAGGGATTTTTGCGTAGAATTCAGTAGCGTACCTATATTTTTTTTTAATTGACTTTTATTTTTAAGTTATAACACATAGTTGGGTTTTTTAAATGGAACACCCTGTATATTTTTTTTAAAAATGGATAGAGCTTACAAAGATCAAATTAATGATATATAGTTTAATGGGTCTGTCTGTAATAGATCTTGCGTAATTTGGCAAAAACCTATAAAATTAAAAGATGTAACACAAAGTTGTTTTTTTTAATGGGACACCCTGTGTATTTCTTTAATAAATAATAAAACAGACAAAGATCGATTAAATAATATATGGTTTAATGGCTCTTTTGTAATAGATCTGGCCCAAACTGACAAAAACCATAAAAAATTAAATAAAACCAAAAATGAAAACTATGTAATTTTAATATCTCAAAATCATAATAAAAAACATATTAATAATAATATTAAGATACGAAGCAATATAATTTTAATTTATACTTAAAAGGGAGAACTATTTAATTATCTTAAAAAAAAATAAATTTTTAGATAAACTAAAATTTAACATAATTACCAGTAATACTAATATTATAAGTTGAATAATTTAAACAAACAAAAAAGAATTAATTATTTTATAAATTTTAATTACGACATATTTAGGTCCTTTACAGCAAATGTTCAAATTGCAAACCATTATTTTCTATACATTTTTCGCAACGTTTGCGACACTTCTTAAAGCATTATATTGCAAGTTGGACACCTTTTGTAAACTGTTCCTAAAATGCATGTGTAATTCATTTAAATTGTTGCTCTTAGTTTTATAGGTTTCGTTTTTAACAAATCCCCAGAGGAAAAAGTCCATAGGGTAAGGTCAGGTGCCGTGCCGGCCACCTAACTGGACCATTGGTACCTATCCATTATTGGGAAAATGTTCATCAAGAAATAACCTCGCGGCACGGGCATTGTGGCAAGAATTACCGTCTTGTTGAAAGATGACATTATTCATTTCCAAAAGGGGGAAGATTATCTATCTCATTTAATAAATTTTTTTCCCAAAATATTTAAATAAAGGTCTGTTGTGAGATTGTCATCAAATTCAAAATGGCACAAAATTCTGTTCTTATAAAGTGCACACCACACATTAACACCGAATTTCCCTTGTCTGACTCTGTTTACTATCAAACGAGGATTTCCGTTTGACCAGTAAAGATTATTGTGGCGATTAAACAGTCCATCACTAGTTACTCGAACTTCATCTGTCCATATTATCTTCCTGGAAAACTCTGGATCTTGTTCACATTGCCGGAGATACCACAAACAAAATGTGATACGGCGTTCTGCGTCACCCGGATGTAAATTATGGATTTTTCTATAAACATATTGATGGTAATTGTGGCGTTTTAAAATTTTTTTACTTTTTTTTCTATTAACACCAATAGCATCCCAAATTTGTCTGGATGATGCAGTAGGTTCTGCGACAACATACCCTATTGTATTCATTTCTTCCAGCTCTCTGTTTTCTTTATTATAGGTCTTTGAACGTGGTTATTGAGAAGATCCAAAGGAAATCAAATTACTTACTAATCTGGCAAACATTTTCTGTCCTGGTTGCCTTCGTTCTGGATATCTATTAAAATACAGATTTAATGCATTTATACTTTTTTTTTCCACTTTGAATGTAACATTCCAACATATTAAATTTTTCGTAATTTTGAAACTCCATTTTATAAAATAATATCACTACTCCCAAATAAGTCATACTAGTACGTCAGTTTCATTTGTTTCATACGGGGTTTTATACTCAAAGCCTACTTTAGAAAATTTTTCCCTTTTTTTCAATCATGATAAACACAGCAATATCAAAACTTTTTTTATATAAAGTTTAGGCATAGGTTTAATAGTATGAATTATTAAATATATATTTTAGTCTTGGATTTTTTATTCGTAATTTAAATTTTAGTTATATAGAAGTTAGAAAATTGGTTAAATAATAAAATAAGTGTTAGCAAGGATCGGATATATGATTTTTTTTTACGTTTTTGGCAGTTTGCCCAAGATCTATTGAACACAGACCCATTAAACTATATATCATTTGGTTGATATTTGTCAGTTGCATTACTTATTAAAGAAATACACAGGGTGTCCCATTAAAAAACAACAACTTTGTCTCAAATATTTTAATTTTTATAGGTTTTTGCCAATTTGCGCAACATCTGTTACAGACAGACCCATCAAACTATATATATCATCGAATTGGTCTTTGTAAGCTCTATCCATTTTTAAAAAAATATACAGGGTGTTCCATTTGAAAAAACCCAACTTTGTGTTATAACTTAAAAATAAAAGTCAATAAAAAATTTATAGGTACGCCACTGAGTTCTACGCAAAAATCCCTAAAACTTTTCTATTTATACTTTTTTTCTATTTCTAATACCAAGCGAGTTACAAGTGCCTGGCCAAATTGACAAAATTTGAAAAACACTCTGTATCTCCAAAACGAATCAAGTTATCCATGATTTATATATTTATATATATATATATATATATATATATATATATATATATATATATATATATATATATATATATATATATATATATATATATATATATATATATATATATATATATATATATATATATATATATATATATATATATATATATTGTCATGGCGGTGATAGTTTTACCGTTGGTAATATTGGAATTGTAGCGCAGGCGCAATTCCTTGGTTCCCTTCATGAACCTTCTCAGCCTACAAGGCAGTCTGTTTCCTGCCACTATCGTGACATTTCATTTTAACCAGAATTGTAAAACCATAACGCATGGTCAAACAGTACCTGAACAAATAAATGTGATATTAATATATAGTGAAAGTACGACTTTTAATTACCCAGCCAACAAACACCACAGTGGCGACGAGGACAAAAAAAAACGTGAAAATTAAAATTGCGGAGAAATCGCGTGAGTGATAATTTTTTTACAAAATGGCTACCACCACGTTGAAATTTTATGAATTTAATTCGGATGTGGATGATTGGGAACTTTATGCGGAGCGTTTGGAACAACATTTTATTGTTAATAGTGTCAACGCGGACAAAATTAAAGTGGCAATTTTATTAAGTTCGGTAAGCCAATCGACTTATAGATTATTAAAAGACCTTTCGTTTCCTACTCAACCTCAGGGAAAATCATTTAAAGCATTGACCGATTTATTGAAATCTCAATTCGGAACAACAAAAAGTGTATGGAGAGAAAGAATTTATTTTTTTGGATTAACTCAGGACTCCATGACAGTTTCGGAATGGCACGCCAAAATTAGAGGAGCGGCAACATTGTGCAATTTTCAAGACAATCTAGAAAACATTTTATTACAAAAATTTGTCAAGGGTTTATCACCCGGGAAGATTCGTGATCGTTTGTGTGAAGAATCTGGACAACAACACTCCAAGAAATTTAAAAAAATTGGCACTTTCAAGAAAATATGGTTAACGAAGTCCATATTTTCCTCGAAATTCAAGATTCCGCCAAGCAGAAATGACACCTCGAGTGCCCAAAATCCATTCGACCAATGAGAAGTGGAATCAAGTATTGATCACCACGCATGACCGCAGCCAATCAAAAAAGGAACCAACAACGGCGCAACTCAGAAGAGTGGCAGAAGTCAGAAAAATGTCTTCCAAAGGTAAAAAAGTTTCGTAAAAAAACGTAAATATTGTTTGTGGTTTAACATGATAAAAAATTTTTATATAAATTTTAGATTTTTATGTAAAAGTTGGGCATACTCCAGATATGTAATTTGAATAAA
>JAHBCN010025521.1:0-11195 GCA_019359885.1 Listronotus oregonensis | reverse complement strand
CCTCTTTCAGATGTCATAACAGCCAGAAGTCTAGGGATAATTGTGGCTCTTAGGTTAGATGTTGCAATAAATCAGTACTTTAATTTACTGTTTTCCGCTACGGTTTTTTTAGCTGTTTGGGGAAATATTAAATGGATTTTTTAGGAATGGTTATATTCAGCTTGTCCACATATTAATAATATTTTTAATTGTTTACCTAATTTAGAGGTAATACACAAACAAAATTCTTTTGCACTCCAAAAAAATGCCTGCCACCTGCTAGGCCGATTTCTGGGGCCTATCGCGCTTAAGAGCCAAACTACTGAGTTCATTCCACCTTAGCCTTTTTTTAATTCAGGATAATTGTGGTAGACCAAGTCTCATCGCAAATGCGGCACCTACAGTGTTCTAAGGTTTTTGAAACCTAAAACTTCAGCCAAAATATTGCAGGTTACTGAAATCCTGAGGACTTCTACTAAATTTTTCTTGGTTAATTAACGATTTTTCAAAACCATATTATGTATTTTTGCTACGTTTGCTGGTGCTAATGAACTTTTTGTACGTCCTTAACGTAGATTATTTTTAAGACTTGCTCGTGGACGTTTTAATTTAGCAATCAATACATAAAATATTATATTTATCTAATGGAATGTGAATGGTCCGTATACACTTTAAACAATCCGTAAACACATTTAAAAAATCACTGTACAATATTAAATTGTTGTCGGGGGTAATTGCGCAAGTGCATCAAAAAGGATAAAACGACGAACTTAACAGCGCCATTTCTTATCAAACAAAAAAAGGTATTAAACACCCATTTATATAGTATGTTTACCATAATTCAGGCTAAATTTTTAAAATATTATGTTGCATGGTAACTGAACTAACTTTAAAGAAAAACTAGTTGGATAATAATAGACCGTCAGTCCACCGTCTAAAAAAGGACCAATGGTACCTACTATCCCGTTTTAAATAGTGAATATTGACTATACGCTCATCATTTATTAATAGGTTTTACAAGATGACTGCGTTTAGTTCTGGTTAGAACTAAAAAATAGACCTAAAAGGTGCAAAAAAAGCCATGTTGGAAAAATTTATACTCAGTAAACCATCTGAACCAAACGAGATTTGATGAAAAACAATATAGGGAATGAAGAGAGTTTGTATTTCGTGCAAATTTTATTTAAAATCCATGACGCTCGGTAAAACCATCATCAGTGCTATTCGTCTCGCTGGAGCCTGTACAATTTGAGCCAACAAAACATGTAGAGGGCTTTAGTAAACTAACACATTATTACACAAAATAAAATAAAAGTCAAACAACAACAACATTGTGTAATAATGTGATAGTTTTCTAAAGCCCTCTACATGTTTTGTTGGCTCAAATTGCTACGGCTCCAGCTTGACGACGAATAGCACTGATTATGGTTTTACCGAAAGCGATCTGCTAGGATTTTTAAATAAAATTTGCACGAAATACAAACTCTCTATATTCCCTAAATTCTTACGCACACAGCCAAAACCAAGTTTCGAAAAACAATATGGCGAAAATTTATCGGCATATGTGTAGGTCTGTCTGTCTGTCTTCCTAAGAGACAAGCTCTATTATGGCTTTTGTTAAAAAATAGGAGTTTTGGAACAATCGTACTTCATTGCTAAGTTAAAGTTTTCGAAAGGTTATTTATCGCATACATATCGATTAGAAGGCATACTGAATATAATTGTTCCAAGGTAGCTAAGTTAGTACTTTATAGGTCTGTTTTCTATTTAATAAACCAAAGTCATCTTGTAAAATCTATCAACAAATAATCAGCGCATAGTCAATACTTATTATTTGAAAGGGCATACTAGGTACAATTGGTCCCTTTTCTCTACGGTGACTGACGGTCTATAATCTTGTAGATAGCAGTAGTGCTAACCACTGGATATTTCTCATATTAAGTGTTAAAATTATGTTGATAGCTGCAAGAGAAAAAGAAATAAATTTTACAGCTAATAATTTTTTCTAGATACTAAGTGATAGTGGAATGATATCCAAGAAGACTGTAGTGGTGCCAAATGAAGCAAAAAAGGAGCACTTATTATTGGTACACAAGAAAAAGTATTTGAAAAGTTTAGAGGTAATTTAAATAATAAAAATTAATAACACCTTTTAAAAAAAGTAATGTAATACAAAGTTAACGGAAAATAACGTAATTTTTTAGTGTAGTTTTAAAGTGGCAAGAATAGCAGAAGTGGCACCCTTGGTTTTGGTGCCAAACTGTTTAATTCAAAAGGCATACTTACGACCTATGAGGTAAGAAAAAGTACCAAACATAAAAACCATATAGTTTTTAACGTAGCATATCAGTAGAGTAAGATGATTCTTCTGGGACACCCGAGGATGACGTCAAACGCGTCATCTCGGGTGAATTGCGCAAACGTTGGCTGTTTGACAGAATTTAGCTCACGTGGGCTAGTTTTATTTTAGGGTACCGCGAATGCGTGAAAAAGGACAGCTGGCACCAGTCAAATTTCACCTGTCAACCGTCAAATATCAAAAACCTCGTAACTTAAAAAAATTTAACTAAGGTGGATAAGATATATCTTAAGGTCCTACACATGCTTAAAAAAATGGCAGAAATGCGTCACCGTTATTTAGAAATAGAGCACCATTAGTTGCAAAACAGTACCGTTATTTAATAATGCGGTGCCGCTATTTGGAAAAACAGGGCCGTTATGTGAAAAAAGTGCCTAGTTAATATCGGCAAAACATTTCTCCCATTAAATAAATGTTTTAAAAAATCACAAAAATATTATCTTTGTGTTATAGGTACCAAACAGGGGGTTCTATTTTAGCTGGCAAATTAGCCTTAGACAGAGGATGGTCCATAAATATCGGAGGGGGGTTCCATCACTGCTCGGCATCTAAAGGCGGTGGATTTTGTGCTTATGCCGATATAACTTTGCTCATACATTTTTTGTTGTTTCATTTTCCACGACAGGTAAACATTTTATTCGGCCTATATTAAGATTTGCATATAGGTAGAAAGTGTATTTAGAAATTTTCATATATTTCTGCAAGCAACTATATGTCAAATTAATTAACAAACAAAACACTGTGTTTATTTAAACACCTATTTACATAAAAAAGTCACTTTATATAATATTATACTTAATTTTATTTGTAGGTTCAGAAAGTTATGATTGTAGATTTGGATGCACATCAAGGAAATGGCTATGAAAATGATTTTAAGGACAACGACAGTGTTTACATTATGGACGTTTACAATAAATGGATTTACCCCAAAGACCTTAAGGCTAAGCAAGCAATAAGAAAAAATGTTCCTTTAGATTATTATGTTGACGATGAAAACTATTTAAGAATTGTCAAAAAGTAAGAAAAATTTGTGGTTCTTGATTTATAGAACTGATTTTCCAAATAACAATTAACTTAGAGCTAATTGTTTTGTTCAGTATAAGTGTCTACATATTCTGTTTAAAATATTACAACACTTTTAATGGCTGTCTTTAATACTATACTTAAGTTTAAGTTTATACTAGGTTATTTTTGTAAAACCCTGTATACATTTTAGAAACCTGTTAGATGCCTTTAAAGAATTTCCGCCGGATATATTGGTTTACAATGCTGGCACTGATGTATTGGTTGGCGATAGACTAGGTGGATTATCAGTAACAGAACAAGTAAGCATTGTTTTTCTTTATATAAAATTCAGTTACTATTCAAACATGGCTAAATGGGTAAAGCCTGAGGCCACAAAAAAAAAAAAATAATAAACTTCTGCAGTAGGGTTCAAAAACTAGTCCCATTTAGAATAGAGGTTAACACTTTAGTACAGGCTCTTAATAACTATCTTGTTTATCTGATAAAAAGGAACTAAGGTACCACTTTAAGCAAAAGTCGCTTTAGAAACCTGTTTTTGACCTTTAGGGCCAATTATTTTTAGTGGTTTATATACTGTAGCCACTCCGATTTCGTCCACGTTCTATAAGGACTCTAAACCAAGATTTTCTTTTCCGTAAACATGGTGCAGGTTTTTATAAAACTCTGACACATTATAATGGTTTAATGCTGTTGCCCTATTCAAACTTGTCGCTTTGGGCGAACGAAGGGACAAACTAAAATTACGAAACATAAACCTTCTTAAACAGTTATAGGAAGCGGTTTGATTTCTGGTCCAATTTTCTGGGTTTTTCTTTATTTTCTATTACAAATAAAAACGCAAACTTTTTAGCCTGTATTGGAGACAACGACTGTTCTTCCTCAGTAGTAAATATTTGTGATGTAACCAAATTTGGCAAAAAAAAAACTATATTTTAATTTTCCATGTATTTATTTTTGTATCTAAAAAGAGGCATTTTGTCAGTATTATATTTATATATGCTGTTGTTCTTATTTTTGCCTTTTCATTAATAACTTCTAGTATTTTGGGAGATGTTTTTTGCGGCCTTTTGCTTCTCTATTTACACGGCATCTGCAAGAAAATAGACATTTTTGTTATAAATAATTTCATTTATTTAATTAAAAAAAAACAAAGTAAAATTACTTAAGGAAGGCTTAATACATGTATTAAGCCGCTCCTAATGTCGTATATCGACCCTCCCTCCCACATTGTAAAATTTAACATCTGTAACAAACCTAAACATAAAGTTAAAGCTATAAAGATGTAGTTTTAAGTAAAATAAAATTAATTGTTTTTACAAAAAAAAAAATGCAATAGAACATTTTCAACGTAAATTAGGTATATACTTACATTTTTTAGCCCCATAATAAATTCGGCTAAACAGACGCATGTAAGAATTTTCCTTCAGTTTTGTTTGGTTTCTAGGCGCAAAATAAAAAAAACGTACCAAGTTTCCTTGTTAACCAACCCTTCCTAGTCTCCCCTACTGAATGTGATACATTGAAATTCATATTCAAGACTAGAAAAATATTGATTTTAAGAAGTACTAATATAATTTTTTTAATGCAACTGAGTCATCTTCTTGCCACAGACTTAGCAAATGAGTCGACAACCCGACAAAGTAACTTTGGCCCCATGCTTTGGCCCATATTTTTACTTCCTTCACAGAAGAGATGTATTGTTATTTTTCACATTCCGAAAAACATGGTTTTTCAATTTCGTCGAACTATCGATGTCAATCTGCTGTTAGGTTGACGGATTTACTCAAAAGTGACTTTACCCAGATAAATGAAATTGTGCAGGAGGTTTCGGCTTGTGCTAACCTTAAAACTCAATATCTCTTCGACGGTCTAAGTACAGGGTTATCTCCTTAACAGAAACAAATTTGGGGGACAGTGGGTTAGAAAGGGGATTAGGCGTAGGAACACATTATATGCATCAAAAAGGCTGGTACGAGAATTGAAGGCCATGGATAATGAACATTTTAAAATTTAAAATAAACCAAATAACAAGATCGTATAAAATATTGTATACTTGCACTGTTTTGTTTGGTACAATGTTGCATACTTACTGACGCCAACGTTCAGACGCTAAGAGCGAATGAGACATTTAGATCAGTGTCGTGGAATTGTCAGTGCCAAGGTGTCATATATCGTACATCCCGATAAAAACTTTAGTATCTCAAAAATTTTACAAAATCGTTTTTTTTTTACTGAAAGAAAGACTTTACCCCAAGCTACATCAACGTATAAAAACATAGGCTTGACACTTAAATCCAGCCGCCAGTATCAATAATCATGTAGGCGTGCTTCCTTTTAAATGCTTTACAATATTTAAGTTTTCCTTTCCTGTAAAATCTACGTTTTATGACTAAGTACCTACAGCTTTTATTGGGATGTGCGATATCAAAAAGTTTTATATGTGGCACTAGCGTCATGACATCATCATGACATCGAGACATTAAGTAGTTAGGTCAATGACACATGACACTGTTGTGACATTCACGTCGCAGAAGTTTTGTGACACGATCTGGTGTCACCGTCTGAACGAGCCTTTACGGGTTAATGGTGGAAGAAGTTTAGAATATATGCCTTTACCCAAGAGTGGTAAACTTTACAAGGAGTGCTCGATTTTTAATATTTGCCCGCAGATATAGGTTATGTTTGTGACGTCGGCGTTTTGCCCAGAAGGTACATTTATTTTATTTATTTTTGTTTAATATTCAACGTTTAAAAACTAATTTGAATGTACACCTACTATTAGATCTGTATTGTATAACATTTGATAAAATTAAGACTTAATACTACTTGCAATCAAAACAATAGGGCAAAAGGATTACGTCACAAATATCAAATTGACATTTAAATTTGGCGATATGGGCTTAAATGGGATGGAGCACTCCTTGTTAAGTTTACCATCCTTGGCCTTTAGCAACTGTTTTAGGTATATATTTAGATAAAGAGTAAACTTATACAAATTTACCATTATCAAATAATAAATTTATTAAAATATACAAAAACATATTTCATAGCCAATAGACAGTTTTTAATTTTTAGGGTATTATACTACGTGATGAATTTGTGTTCCATCAAGCTATATCAAGAAAGATACCGATTGTGATGCTCACCAGTGGAGGATATCAAAAAAAGACTGCTAGAATTATTGCAAATTCCATTTTAAATTTATACGAGTGTGGATTGATAAACAGTTCACAAGAATATTACTTTTAAACTGATTTATTTGGAAATATAAACATGCGGAATGTTAAACAGTTTTTAAAAGAAAATATTGGAAAGTTTTTAAGCAACATATTTTGTTACCTAAACTTATATTTCATGTTTCTAAATTATAAATGTTTGTGTCATTTTTGGCAAAATAATTAGTTTTTCTTGATGTGTCAGTTTTTTAATTTCGTTCTAATTAGATAGGGAAATGTCTCGTATCCCTTTACAGCCTATCTTTAGAAGCCCCGAACTTCAGAATTTATCGGTCTTAAGCTTTACCACTCGCTACCTGCAAAAACTTTTTCTTTAGCCCCAAATCTGTATGTATCGTAAAAATATTCACTTAATAAACTCACAGTACATTAGTACTAGCTAAGCCTTGCTTGACTGTTCCAAAATAATAAAAAAATGACTTCCAATGGACATATTATAATTTAGTAAGATAAAAATGGCCATACATGCAAGTTTTTTTTTACATGTATCCAGAATCTGACAATTTAATTAATAAAATTATTTCTATTAGAAAAAAATGTATAAATACAGTGTCCTGACAAGGTCGTCCTCCGGCGATATCTCGAGAACCCTTTATCGCTAGGTTTCGAAAAAAAATATTTATAGTAAAACCACCACGAATATTAAATGTCAATAATATCCTTATTATTTGTTTATCATCAATTATACGGCTCGTGGATAATAATAGCTGATTTATTATTATCTACGGGCTCTGACTAATTATATCTTTATTGTGCTGGAATAGGATGCACATTTCCAGTTTTTTTTAAACCGATTTTTAAAGGTCTAAACATACTGTCTTGCAGCAATAGAGGCATTTTGACAATTTTTAAAATAAACGGCGAGCATATCGTATGCCTCGGTGGTAGAATGTAGAATAAGACATAATTTATTTACTTACTACTTAATAACGATTAACAACACTACTACTAATAATAATAACGATGAACTGCCATAAACAAGAACTAAATTTAATAATATCAGGTTTGACAACTAATACACCTTTTTGAAGTCCCTGTTTTCTGTGGTTTTTGACGTCCCGGCACTCTCGATAAAAACGACACGTTGTTTATCTGACCTCTTAAAGTAGGAAATGATACGAGTAATGTAGTTTTTCGGCAATAAGTCGAGAATTAATTAAGATATCGAAATGCGGTTTTCCACTTTCTTTACTTTTTTATGCATTTTTTAATGAGCTTATAAAAATAATGCAATTGTATAAAAAAATTTCGAAAAAATTATAACCTTGACACAAATTAGTCTCTAGAGATAAAACAAAAAAATAAATTAATTATACCAATATTTTATTTTAAGCCTTGGTTAAAGCTCTTTTAACCGAGACCTAGTTTTTTAAAATCGGTTAAGGCGAAGAAAAGTTATTTAATTTTGTTCAAATAAACATTCGCTCTTCCCCCTTCCTATATTTGACAGGTTGGGAAAAAACGCTTGAAAAAAAAAATTCCTTATTTTACATAGTTTGTGAAAAAACTCTCCACGGAATAAGTTAATATGGCATATGTTTAAATAATCCGTGTTTTTAATTTTGTTCTTAGTTTTACGCTCTCTAGCGGGGAAATTACAAACTTAAAAATAATTTTCATCATTTTCTCGAGGCGGGTTTTACTATAAATATTTTTTTCCGAAAGCTATGCGATAAAGGATTCTCGAGATATCGCCGGGCCCCACCTTTTTTGGGACACCCTGTATATAAATACATTGGGGGGGCCCCGAAAAATTAAAAAGGGGAATTTTTAATACGCAATACCCGGCAAAATATCCTTTTTAATTTACCTAATTTGTAAAAAAAAATACAATTATATTGAAGGTCATTTGGGGCCCCCTCTACAACACTATTAATAAAACAAAAATATCATATTTTTTCCCATTTCTATTGTATATAAAAGAATAATAATTATTATTAATATAAACATTTTATATAATTATTATAAACCTAATATAGTAATTTATTATTATATATACTTAAAAATATTATGATATCTTAGAAAGGGGCAGCCAAAAAAAACCCGAAAATTTATCGCTGTACTAATATTGGCGGACCGGGGGGACCGACGCGACTTAGGATTTAATTAAAAAAAGAATCAATCTTGTAATTATTTATACTTTTTAATCGGCGTTTTTTAAAAATTAAAAGGAAAAAAAAGACTATATTCAGTAAAAAAAAAAGGGGAAAATTCCCATTTTGGGACATCCAACTAAATTTCCCCCGTAAAGTTTTGCCAACTATTAAGGATGTGTTAAAATATTATTTTTTGTCAGATATGAACTGAAAGTAAAATATTCGGGAAAAAAAAACAAAGTTTCTCAGATTTTCCCCAAAATGTGTTGTTATAAAAATACAGGAAATATGGAATACGGCGTCAATTCCAACAGTTTCATCTGAGCTAATCAGACAGTTACTGCGAAAATATAATTTTTTACAATCGTTCACGTTTTTAAAAATTTTAGACAAAAAAAAATGAACTAAAAGTATCACATTTTTTGGCCAAATGCGAAAGTAAACTGTTTGATTTTCCCTTTTTCCCAAAATGCCTACCAATTTTCTCTTGTTACTAAAAAAAATCGCTTAAAGTATCACTGAAAAAAAAAACCTTTTTGAAGGATCAAAGACAAAATTTGGGAAAATTTGGGCCCTTTGGGGACCTGTTGATGTGAAGAAAAGGGGGAAAAAATTTTTAAAAAATTAAAAAAAATAAAAAAAAAAAAGGGAAACATACAAAATTAATAGTTCCGTTGTTTATTGACAAATCATCGACCTTAGACACTAAAGTTAAAAAAAAAGGGTCTAGTTCCCAAAAAGTAGTTATGGAAGATTTTCAAACGCTATTTCGAGCACTTCATCGACCGCTTCACCTATGTTTTAATAGAAATCCACTTAAACTTCCGATGTTAGCTAGAACTTGCGATCAGTTTGGAATCTCAGATATTGGGGATGGTGATAGAAAAAAACCCGCAAATTTAATTAATTAAAAAAAATTTGAAGTGCTCGTAAAAATTCCCCGGTTAGGGGTTTTTAAAAAAACGCCGATTAACTTTTTTAAAAAAGCATTTATTTCGACGAAAGAAAGGTAAGAGTTTGTATCATGAGGAAAAAAAAGGGGGGTTTCATCGCAGAACAATTTCAGAAAAAAATGTTTCCAAATAGAAGAACCGATCTGTTTATGTAGGGCACACGTGTCCCCAAAATCCGGGGAAAAAGGGAAAAACCATTGCAGTAAGTATTTAATAATTTTTGTAGGAAACAACATAAGCTTTGATAACAACTAAGGCATCGATCTGTATGATACGCGAAAAAAAACGTGATGGTTTTTTTTCCCCCTTTGGGGGTTTAAAACTCGTATAATTATGCCTCAATTTCACCTTAAGCAGAATATAAAGCGGGGTTTAAAATGGGGAAAATTTTTTTCCTTTTTTTTTTTTTTTATTTGTTTTTGCAAAAATCTGTCTTTGTTATCTTCTTTTTTCCCCTTTTTTTTTTTTTTCTTTTTTGGGAATAAAAAATTTTCTAACAATGGTTACAAAATAAAAAATAGAGGGGGCAAAAAATTTTAAAAAAAAGGAAAAAAAAAATTTTACGTATTTTTTGTTTTAATGCAATACAGCTTTTCCCCCCTTGATTAAAAAAAAAATTTAAAAAAAAAAAAAAACCCTATATGAAAAACGGCCCAACCTAATATACATGTTAAAAAACCCCCATACTATGTCCAAAGACTAGCCAAATAAGCTAGTTGTTTCTTGAAACAACAAAAGGAAGTTCAAAAATATAAAAAATAACAAAAGCATAATAAGAAAAAAGAGGTTTAGAAATGTTCCAATTATATTTTATGGTCTGAAACAAAAGTATGTTTCAGTTTTTTTTTTTTTTTTTGGGGCGTGGCTGTCCCCCTAAACAGTATACTTTCTTATTTCCTTTAGTCTTGATAAAAAAAAGGATTTTTACAAATCGTTTACAAAATTCCGAAACATTATTTTAAAAGTTTATTCTAACAGTAGTATCTTTTCTGGTTAATAATAAAATAAAAAAGTGATAAAATATAACCCCAATAATAACAGTTTTGTTGTTTGATATTTAACACGTTTGTAATTTTTAATTAGTACAATTTATTACGGTGCTTAATCACTTTGGTTTGTCTAGTTTTTTTAGAAATAAATTGTTATTAAAACAGAAATAAAAATTTAAAAACGAATATTGGCGTTCTTTGCATTTTATTAAACTGATGACGAGTCCTAAAAACGCAATATCTCCAAGGAAGTTTAAAGGTGTATGGAAGCCCAATGCTATGGCCCATTCGATCAAAAAATGTCCAGCCCAGTATGAAAATAACTGTCAGAGTTGGTCCCGCCGATTCTGCGCAATAACAAAATTCCATGAAATAATTTAATGTGTTGCCTACTTACACACTGATAAATCAGTGTGTAGTTAGGGGGAAAACATTTTTTCTTTTTTTAGAGCCCTTTTTACCGTTTTTGGTCTTTTGGGTTTTTAAGGTTTTTGGGGGAAAGGGGGGCGGCGCGTATGGGGAAATATATCCGCGCTGTACTGTCAACCGTCTTCGTC
>JAHBCN010025520.1:0-11179 GCA_019359885.1 Listronotus oregonensis | reverse complement strand
TAATTATTAACACTGCGTTACTGTCAAATTAGACAGATGGACATGTCTCCTTTCTGCAGTAAAATAAAACTAGTCGTAATGATTTTGTCATTTTTTTATTCAAATCTTATTTATCTCAACTGGTCATTAAACACTTGAAGTTATTAAGTTAAGAACACCTATTCTATATCGCCTTCCGTTTCAGTTGTCGGCCAAGCGGAAATGCCCTCCAAAACTCCAAAAGTCCTCGGGAATGAATTTTTGTGTATTTAATATGTCTGCCATTTTCTTTTTGTTGATAGGTAGCTTCCGGGGTAAGTTTTTCTTACACAATCAGTTAGACCTTTCTCGGCATTTCTGAGCCGGAAAGTGTCAATTACAGGGCAGTTAATAAACGCACGGCAGACTACTCAGTGCTTGTGGAAATGGTCAAATGATGGAAGGAGGCAATAGAAAATGTTTTCTTTTGAGATCGTGGCACACTCTTCCCGTAAGATTCATTACTCAGGCAGGTTTTTTTGTAAAATTGTGGCCACCAACTTTTATAATCGTACACTAAATCCCTAGACACCTGAATAACTGAGAACTTTTCCTGATTTTTGGAAGCTTTGGAAATAATTTCAATATATTCCTGGATGGTGTAGAATCGTTCTGTTTTATTGAGCTGTCGTTTAATAAGGCCAAAGTCACGGTCACAAGGCATGAATGAATGTCCTCTCATAGGGTAGTATATCTGAATCTCTTCAAATCTTTGAGTTCAATCATACTCATTAAAAAGCGAACAACTGTATTATTTTTGTTCTGGCCAGAGCAGTTGTCGCAAAAAACATGAAGGGTTTTATAATTTTGCAAATCTTCCTGATCGAAAAAATTTTTTAAGGAAAGAACATACATCATTTGCACCTTTCCCCGCCTCTCCTTCATGGTAGATGTAACAAGAAATGTTTTTAGATTTCAAATTATGGATTCCAAAAGTACAAACAATAAGCGGGACGAAAATAATAGAGATCCTGTACAGGAATTTGTGGCAGTGAAACATTGGCCATAAAATCAATGCATATTCCTAATGTCTTCTCATCCTCTTCACAACATTTTTACCAAATCTAACGCTGCATAAAACTTCTTGCTTCTCTTTTGTGGACCATAAGTTCGGCGACTGCTACTATCTTTGCATTTTCGTTGAGGGTGTCACTCTTTATTTTAGCATTGAGCTCCTCACAGGTATTGCAAGTATCTTTTGCTGGTCGACCAAATTTTAAATCATAATTCTCTTTAAAGTAAGACCAAAAAAATTTATAAGAAATTTTATCATTTGGATGTTTCTCTCTAAACATTTCATACATTGTTTTCACGGATAATTTGCAATCCAAATAATGAATTTCTTTACTTGTAAAGGGTGTTCCAATAAGAGGTTTCGAATGTTGGTAACGAATAAAATGAAAGTTTTATAACATATTTGAAGTTTATTTATGGCACTGCGTAGCTGATCAGTGTACAATTATACGTGGAATACAATATCTGCTAAATGACCACCACGACTTCTCTGACAGCACACAATTCTTTTGTTGAAATTTTCCATTACTTCGAAACACATTTCTTAAGTTATGTCACGAATTATTCGTGTAATTTCTTGTTTTAATTCTTGAATGGTTACGGGATTGTTTTCGTAAGCTTTGCTTTTCACATAGCCCCACAAAAAATAATCTAGCGGCGTCAAGTCGCAAGATCTTGTGGCCAATTTGTGTCCCCGTTCCTTGAGATAATCCTTCTTTCAAACCGTGTACCAATAAATCCAATATTTCTCGAGCTGTATGGCATGTCGCCCCATCGTGTTGGAACCATGTATTGTCTACATCCATCCCATCCCATAAAAAACATCAATCATCGCTCGGTATCGCTCTCCGTTTACTTTTAACAGCTTGTTCGTCTTCATTTTCAAAGAAATAAGGACCAATTATACCTCAGCCCAAAACCCGCACCAAACTGTTACACGTTGGGCATGCATTGGCTTTTCGTGAATCTGTCTAGGATTTTCATTGCCCCAGATACCACAATTTTGTTTATTTACGTAACCGTTTAAATGAAAGTGAGCTTCGTCACTAAAAATAATTTTATTGCAAAAATTATTGTCCTCTGCCTTCCTCTGTAGGGTCCAATTGCTAAAAGCACGACGTTGTCCATGATCGTGTGGCTTTAGCTCCTGAGTAATTTGAATTTTATAAGCATGCAGACCGAAATCTTTTTTCAAAATTCGCCACGTTGAAGTTCTGCCGATATCCAAATGTTGTGAACGTCTTTCAACAGACATTTGTGGATTTTCAGCCACACTTTCACGAACTGCCTGAATATTCTCAACGGAACGAGCTGGACGTTCCCGTATTTTTGTTTTAATATCTTGCACAGATCCGGTAGTTTCAAATTTATGCACTATTTTGCGAATAGTTGCTTCTGAGGGACGATTGTTTACACCAAAGTAATCCCGAATTCGCCGATATGTGGCTCTCACAGAAGACCCATTTTGAAAATACGTTTTTATAATGTAAACACGTTGTTCGACAGTATAGCGCTCCATTGTTAAAATTGTACTGAATTCCACAATGCAATAAAATCCGAATAACCAAAATAAAAATTGAGATAAGAAGAGTAGCAAATAAAAACATTCGAAACCTCTTATTGGAATACCCGGTATAATGCGATGATTTTACAGGGTAGGATTCAATATGTTCACGGATATTTGCAATAATATGTCCCCTTATTGCATTTCCACTAATATTTTTACCACGCATGTCTTGCGGACTTTTGTGATTTCTTAAAAGAAATATAATACGTTCGCAGCGCTTCTTAGAGATGCCGTAAACTGATAGAAAAGCTTTCTTGCATGTTTGTATTCTACTTGAACCGTTCAGAACAAAATATTTAACACTTAACGACTTTGGTTTGCTACTATCAGCGGCCGTATTACCTCTTTTTCGTAAAACAGAATGTAGTTCTAAGAGCCTTTGTAAATGCAAATCTTGTAGGTCTTTAGTTTTCAAATTACAGAATGAAATAAGCATACATTGTTTCTCTTCCTCACTCAAACGGCTTAAACATTTCTTGAAGCAACTAGAAAAAAAACACAATCTTTCCTAATGCCAACTTAAAAAAAAATTAGCTACAACTTACCATAGATCACCAGCAACCACTCTTGCAGGTATTACTTTTCCAGAATAATTTTCATGCTGCAGTCCTTGCATTTTTTGCCTTTTAATAATATTTCTTTTATATTTATCTCTATTCACAACACCTTTTTTCGTTTTCTCGACATTACTACTTCACTTTCTGAACTGGAACTCATTTTTACCATAATCAAATAAAGATTAGAGAAGAATAAAGAGGTGTTGTTCGTTCGTAGACAAATCAAAACAAGTGTATCACAGTGGAACGATAAAATGGGCTACTATATCTCTGTTGGATTATAATGACAAACTAACTGATCCATTGTATTGATGTACGAAACGGCAACAACGGAAATCAATGTCGATGCTTTACTGCAGAAAGGTGACTTCTCCAGGATATGTCCCCTTTCTGCAGTTAACAAGAATTTAGACGCTTTACAGTATCGAGAGTGACTATGCCGTAGGTCCCGTTTCTGCAGTAAACGATGTATTTACCATGTTAGAATCGAAATATACGTTAATCTCAATTTGTCACAAAAATGGAGATATCCCCTTTCTGCAGTTAGCGATTCATTTGTAAATGCAAGAATACTTTTATGCTTTTTTTATGTGGATTATATTTTGATTTTTTCGAATTTTATTGATGTGCAAAGTTTATTGCAACCATTTTTATTCCAGTGGTTAGCAACTGATAAAAATCGTAACAGTTAATAAATGAAGATAAGCAAGTAACCATAATAAAAATGGCTTTAACTTTTAAAAATCGTCTCGTATTATGCCACTTTTAATTTAGGTCCAGGAAATCACACTCAAAAATGCTTTTATGTACTTATTTATTCATGTATTAAATTTTACAAGAATATTGATAAAGGCATTGTACAAAATTCTATAATGCCACTTGGATTGCTTTGTAAATATATAAGTATTTCCCCTATAAATCTGTATTCTTGTGTGTATCCCAAATTAAACCTTGCTTGGAGAACTGTTCCTCGATAACTGATTGTAATAGTGAGGTACTCAGTTATGTATTCTAGAAACAAGAAAGGTTTGTTGAATATGTAATTTATTTAAAATAAAATTGTGAGGAGAACTTGGTATCATTTTAGACCCCACATTTCTGGATAGGTTGGTGGCAAAAATTATGGAGATGGAGGTTCTTCTTTACATTGAAAATGTTGTTCAGGTAAGGATTGATATGGGGATTCTTCTACTGAGCATAGGGTAGCTATAACTGAGTGTTGTGATTCCGATGAGGTAGGAAGAGAATGGGATGTTCCAGGCAGGTCTTCACGAGAGTTGTTTAAAATTTCGGTGGCTGTTTTTAGCACTTCCGAACGGAAAAGCAATTTTTGGTTAAGAGAAAAAGTCTGCATGATCGGCAACAACGAACAGAAAAACGACATGTCATCGTTTTGCGTAAGTTTTGTGTTTTCTTTTAATATGTTCAACATTTCGCATTTGAAATTGTCTTCTTCATCGGAAATCCTCTTACGCTTTATGTGCACAAATTTTCGTCCAATTTGAAAATTAGCAGCAGTAATTTGGTTTCTTCGAGAAGTGTTGAGGCCCTTGAGCGTTGAACGTGGAGCTAAAGTTAGGTCATTATCATTAGTTGCATTTTGGTGAGAGTTTGACAAAGAACCTTTTTCGGCATCGATAGTTGCTCCCGCACTATTTGACTGGGATTCTTTAATTGTGTTCTGACTAGCTGAAATTGAATCTTCAGTATCTACTTTTTGATTTTGATCTAAAAATTGCATATAGTCAGAATATATATATTTCTTTTTGTTTCCACCTCTGCACCTTACATAGGCGTCTCGAGCAGTTTTCCACCGTTGTTGTATTTGCTTTTCTGTAAAATAATAAAATATGTTTTTTTCTTTCAGATATCTTGTAAAAATTTCAGACAAAAAATAATTTATTTTAGTTTAAATAAAACTTAAATAATTATAAGGTAGATATATTATTCAAAATAAATATATGTTATAGTCCAAGACATCCTACTTTCTTTGAAATTATACCGAAAATAATTATTTTGTGTATTACACGTTCAATAATTTTTGCCAATAATTTTCGCAATAATAATATTGGTAATTGTTTAGATGTGAAATCAACAAGATTAAATTTTTGTTAAGTTGTCCAATATTCGTATTTAAAAAAAAGTAAAAAAATGTTAATATTTTTATTATTTTTTTTTATCTGAAAAATTCAAAACTTAATATTTTGGGATTATTTATTTTTACACAAAGAATATGAAAAAAACCACTGGAAATTGCTAAACTTAAAATGGATGCATTTTATTGACTCAATTTTTCAAAAAAAAAAACGAAAATTTGATATTTTATTTTTTTTTATTTATTCCATTTTTTGGTCAACTTGAAAAATAAAAATATTTGACAACTTAAAAAAAATTGTAAATTTTGCAAATTTTTTTAAAAAATTCTAAAGATTTAAAAATTGGATATTTTAATATTTTTTTATTTATTTTCAATAAACATTAAGTAAAAATAAAGACATTTTTAAGAAAAAAAAATAATAAAAATTTCAAACAAAAAAAAAAAAAAATTGCATTTAAAATGGGGTTTACTTTAAGAATATCAAACAATTGAATATTTATTCAGTTGCATTCTTCAATGCAATTGAAGTATGTATATTGTATTTTAAAAGAAAAAACTCGTCGATAATTTAATTTTTCGATTTTTTGCCCAAAAATAAGTGGAACCGCAATTCTAAATAATTGCCAATAAAGTACTATCACCAACAGTCCAATGAAAATTTTTTATCAAAATTTCGGAGATAATTTTTTATATAAATTTCACTAGAATTTCGGTATGTGTAAATTGGTTCTATTAAATGAAATATAATTGTTCCAATAGTTTTTATTGTTACAAAATAAAAAATAATTTTTTTTGTATTTTTTATATGTCCAAAGTTAAAAATAGTTTTTATTGTTTATCATTAAAGGAAAAATCCATTAAAAAATATACAAATTAAAAAATACCGGCAGTAAAAACAAAGAAAAATAAAAGAATCATGAAATATTTCTTTTAATAATTTCACTCATATTTTTTTAATTGTTCTTAAAATTTAATTGTTTCAATCAATAATATTTTTTTTTATTTATTTGATGCATAATTAGTTTTCATGCTTTTTAAAGTATAAAATTAACAACTGAATATTTTTCATCAATTCTTTTAACATTACTCTATAATTTATAAGCGTTAAAAACATTATGAAAGATGCAAAAAATATTAAATACAAATTTTATCAAAAAATTTAAAGGACTGTCAATTGTTAGATCTTTAAAGATATAAAACTAATGGAAATATTTATTTTCATGCCAATTTGTATTTATCTTTATCAATACATTGTTAAATTCTACAAATAAAAAAAATAATTGAAAAAATGTGTGTTTTTACATTTATTGGCTATAATTTGATATATAATTTATTAAGATAAATTATGAACGTAGAAGTTATACAAAGTTATACCTGTTTAAACCTGGTTGACATAACTCTTTTAAATGAATGATATGATATAAATGATAAAAACACGTACTTGTTTATAAAAACTAATTAATTAAATTTAAATTAAAATTACTTGCGGCCATATTTTGATAAGCAATCTTGCGAAAACGTATTATTTTACTTAATTCATTGGCGTATTGGCGTACTGACAAATTTAAACAAGTTTGGGAAAAAAATGGTGTAGTTATTTACGTCATAGTTTAAGAAATATACAATATATCAGTTGAGTCACTTGCATATAAACCTTTGATGTTTTGAATTCAAAGACAACGCGCGGCGTCTCCGCCGACAGCGAACCGATAAAAAAAGTTTCAGGGGATATTTGTTTAAACGATACCAATTTATTAAAGCGTTTTTCCTGATCGGGATTGTCGGGGAACGCCGAGTACGATTTTTCATTAATTAAATGATTATTACGATAGTATTAGTATAATGTTAATAATATTTGTTTATGGTCATCAAAGTCACTGTAAATAAATGTTAAGGTTTTTTGTCTCTATTACCTACATTTGTTTTAACTAGTGTTTTTGGTTTGAGAGGCAAGATTCGCGAAGCAACCTATTTTTCTTGGCTAAAAAATAAATATTTAGGTTAAATCACTTCTTTCCAGGCTCTTTATATTCTCTTCTTAACATCGTTGTCGATAAAAAAATTAAATAAAGGAGATTAATATGACTTCAGTATCAACTTTATAGGAAAGGTAAGGAAAATAAAACAATAATTTATAACTCTCAATATTTACTGAACATTTAGGATTACTACATCTACAAATGTTTTAATATACTTAATTTTATGTTGGGTTTATTTGATTTTGCAGTCCTATCATCGATGTTTATAAATTTTGAAATAAAAATACTTTCTAGTTTTACTACATATTCGACAGTGTCTTTAAAACATAATTACTTTAACGAACTCATTATATATACAGTTAGCACCTTTGCAGCTATCAAAATACTTAATAACATTAATAAATTAAATACAAATTTCAGAACTTTTATAATTTTCACCAAAATTTCATTAATCCTAATTTTAATTGTTATTTAATTTTTTATTTTTGTTTTATCTTGAAAACTGTTTCCGATTTGCCACCAAAGGGTAGATAAGTATTTTAATTTTTGAGGTTTTCTTTTTTTGTTTTGGGTGACCTGCCAGTTCAGAGGGGCCAATAGGGCTTGGCAGTCTTAGTCTTTATACCCCGGGACCATGACCAAAGTCCCATTGTATAAAAAATACTATTGGCGTGTACCCAACAAAAACTTTTCACTGAGTAGTATAAACGTAAGGAAACTTTTAAATCATATCAAAACATCATATTTTGAGATATATAAAGTCAAAATAGATAATTCATTTTATAGCCCGGGACCAGAACCGAAGAGGTTCATAAAAAAATACCCAAACTTCTCAAATCGCCACAAAAATAAAGAAACTATTTAAAATTTAGTGCTTTTTCTTGATATACAGGATGATTCATGAGGAAATGTCAATACTTCAGGTACGTAGTCAGGGTCTAAAAATAAACTTAATAGTCTAAACAAATATGGGTCCGCAAGGACTTCGTTTCCGAAATACAGGGTGTTAAAATTTTTATTTAATTTTCCTATTTTTTTAAATAAAATCTATATATATATATATATATATATATATATATATATATATATATATATATATATATATATATATATATATATATATATATATATATATATATATATATATTATATATATATATCTATATATATAATTTGCTAATGTGGATATATTTATATGTAGGTAGGTATATATATTTATTTGTCTGTCCACGTGATTCTGAAGTTATGGCTTGAGCTAAAATCATGAAATTTGGCACAGTGGTAGTCTTTAGCAGTGGCTAGAACCTAACAAAGCCCGTTTTTTTAATTTCGCCCCCGGGACAAAAATAGGAGCAAAAAAGTGATTTTTTACCGTTAGCCGTACGGAAGCCGTCTTACGGAGACAGAGGCTACTTAATATTGTCTCTCGCCTGGCGGAGGCAGCCTTTTCGTCTAGTCTATGATAATGTAAATATTGAAGTAAAAATTGGTATCCAGGGGTTTTTTGGTATGGCGGATTTGAATCTAATCTTATTACGGCACTTACTTGTAGGGGAAGCTACCTACACGTCTTTTAACTATTTTGAACAATCACAACTTTTTGGTACGGCCCTGTATTACATTTTTAAGTAAACTAAATAATTGTTTTGTCATTTTTACGTCAAAAAGCTATACTTGTTAAAAGTTGATATGAGCAACCGTTTTCGAGATATTTGGATTTAAAAAAAGTTACGACGCATCTGATTCTATTATAATAAAATTTAAAAAAATAAAAATAAAACCAAATGTATAATTAAACAATATGTATTTTAATTTTCAATAAAATTATTGTTTTTATATTATGTTCGGCAAAACATAAGCTAGGTTTTATAATTTTTAAAAATTCCACCATTTACTTCTAAGCACGTCAGTTCTGTGGTGAACACCCTGTATCTCGGAAACGAAGGCCTTGCGGACCCATATTTGTATAGACTTTTACGGTTTTGTTAAATTACTAAAACAACTTCTACTCCCTGTTTGTCAAACCGGGTAATAATCATTTATTAGCCGGAAATTTTATTACAGGCAAACCTTTTTTTTTGGTCCTCTAGCCGGTTGTTATGTTTATCTACCTGCCTATTTTCGTCCCCACTTCCAACGACTCTGGTCAGTTGGTTACCTGTGGGTTTACCTCAAAATATTAATTTTATGACCCATTGTGTATGGCGAGCTATGCTCTGTGTCAACCCTATACGACTAAATAAATATTACCTGCTTTATGTTTTTTATAAATGAACAAAATATAAATTAATTTCGAAATTTATATATCACCAATTTACCAAAATATTTAATCCCTAACTTACCTTCAAGCTGCTGACGCTCTTTAAATTCAACAGGTTCTGTTTGAACAGAAGAATCAACGGCTTGGGCTGTTGTTTTTAAACTACCACCGTGCTCACAGCCTAAAATTTATAAAGCATATGGGTAATTTTACTAAAGTTTTCAATGAAACAAATGTTAAAATTTACCCTCTTTAGCAGGCTCACTGGGTAAACCCACAGATGGAATCGCATATGAATGAATGCGACTCCTAATAGGATTTGAAAAATCATCATCTTTGAAATGCAATGCACAAACTCTAATACGGTTCTGACATTGTTCTGGCGTATAATTAGCAAATTTATGGAATCCAGTGAAACCCAAAGCATTTTTCCAAGCTTGACATCTGAAAGTTTAATATATTTTCAATACAAATACCAATAAAATAGCCTTATCTATACGATTTATATTAATACATACCTTCCCTGGTCCTTTGGGCATCTAAAAAACGATAAATCGCCTTTTATTCTACTTTCACAATTATCCACAGAACAAATATTATTACCAGACATATTTAACAACTTTTTAGGAACACGATATACCGACGCACACGAATACAGCAAAACGAGTTCTGGCGCACTGCGTATCAGTCGGCTTCACACAATAGACTGGTACGAATATATTGGACAGGCGGGGATAAGACGGGTGCATTTTGAGAGCCGCCACGAGTGACTCAACTCATATATTGTATATTCCTTAAACTACGTTTACGTTGTGAAATTTATTTTAATCTTGGTATCGCAGATTAATGGTAAGTTGGGACTTTTATAGTATATCTGTACTTGACACTTCAAAAGCGTCTTCTCAAAACTATGTTTTTCAAACTTTCCTCCATCATATCTCGAGAACGGCTTAACCGATCCACTTTAAATTGATAGAGTTGACTACTTACAACTAAAACTAACTTACAACAAAATTGTATTAGACTATTTTGAAGACGTTGATAAGATTAACTAACATACTAAATTTTGTTTTTTTTTTCTGATAAGGCAATTAAAAGTTATTTAAGAAAAAATATTTGTAACCAGTAATAAATAAAATGTCTTGTCAACTTTTTAATTCACGTTTTACTTTGTATTAGTTATTTCAACATGTTTTACAGTATTGAAGAGAAAATAATGGTTGTAATCATGTAATAAATACACGTAATTACATTGAACCACATAATGAAATTTTTACATAATTGAACAATTTTATAGGAAGGTGAAAAACACACTTAAAAACTCTCTAAAAATACGTTTTAACACACACAACACATTGAAACTAAAAGCTAATGTTTTTTAATTAGATGCTCAAACAGACCTCCGTTTACTGCTAAGCAATATCCTAAACGGTTATAAAATTCAGTTTTTACATTATGAAGTTGAAATGCCGATAGTCGATCGCACGCCGCTGAAATTGAAACTTGTAATTCTTCTAAATTTTGATAACTCAAATTTGTATAAATAACATTTTTGATATGACCCCAAAGAAAGAAGTCGTTTGGCGAAAGATCAGGAGACCTAGCTGGCCAATTTATGGTGTAATTTGGACCTATAGTGAGTCCGTTGAAAAGATTTTGAATATATTCCCTTACTTTTCGTGAATT
>JAHBCN010025519.1:0-11169 GCA_019359885.1 Listronotus oregonensis | reverse complement strand
ATTACATGTAAATTTTGTTGCGCCTGCAAGTATGCAAAAATCAAGAGACCTAAACTATTATAATGTATGTTATCTTATAAAATTACAATTAAACTATTTTAGCTTTAATTTTTCTGGGTTTTTTATTTACCCAATAAAATATTTTCACTATATAAAATGGGGTACTTACAAACTAAAATAATATCTTCTGCTGTATTATATCTTCTAAATTGGAACCCCCTTCCCACGCAACAAGACATAGTTTATTAAACTATACTAAGCATTATAAATGGAACACTTAACAAAATAAAACGAAAAAATAACCAAATCTAATCCAAAAGAAAAACAAAACATTTACGAAAAACTTTGTTTATACGACAACCCTTTTTTATTCCATGAAACAACAAGGAAAACAAAACAAATGTCAATTTTGATTTGACAAGTAGAGAACCATGGCGGCTCACATGCCGTCCTCGTAAAATGGATCGCAGTGGTCGAAGCGCTTTCTCCCCCTTCTATTTCTCTGATTAGTTCCGCCCACCGTCTCCGGTCCTTTCGCTAAACCCTAAGGGTAGCGTAAATGACTCTTAAGGTATTCTGGAAAGTGAAAAAATAGGCTAAAAATATGCTTTTTTTGCGGTATTCTTTTAAAAACTTAAATATTAAGCATGCGGGGTTTCTTTAATAAAACAAGATACTTTTTACATTTCTAACTTACTTTATTAAAATGTATTTATTTGCTAAACTTTAGTTTATAGGTTAAATTCATTTAAAAAGATAAAAGTAAAATAAATAACTTTTGTAAATGGATACCGTGTTTCAGTTCCCAACTTTCAATTCAGATAAGTATCAACGCTACGGGATCAGATAAGCTTCTTTCGAAACAAATCAATGTCTCGCAACAAAACAAGAATAATGGAAATTTGTTTTTTGTTACTCTCACAAAAATAAAATTCAATAAAAATTTAAAGTAGAAATAAATGTATACTATGGTTTTGTTAAAAAGATGCAAAATAACAGTTTTACCAAAAAAAAAATGGCGCCTACTTTAGAGATTAGATAAAACCTCCCTAAAAATTTTAAAAATAGTGATGCCACGAGACGAGAGAATACTCTTGTTTTCCCTCGTTCGAGAGACCACTCTCTCATGTTTCGTCTTCTGTTGTAATAAAAACCTATTTTATGAAAAGTGCACATTGGTTTTTAAATTTAAAATACGCAGTCCTAAATTAAGCATCTAACCCTGTCTTAAAGTAATAAAATTTTAATTTTAAATTAAGGCTAAATAATAATAAATTTTTTATAGGTTTTACAAGCTCACAAAAAATAAATGAAACTATATACATACCGGGTGGTGCATCGCCAGACTGGCCATAGGAAATCCCATGTAAATTTTGATACATTGAAATATTGGCTCCCCTATTGAATTTACAACAAAATTGTATTAGACTATTTTGATGACGTTGATAAGGTTAGCTCACATTCTAAAATTATTTTTTGTGTCTAATAAGCAATTAAAAGTTATTTAAGAAAAACTATTTGTAAAATCGTTGCATACCTGCTACATACCTTAATGAATCCACCAGTAATAAATAAAATGTCTTGTCAGCTTTTTAATTGACGTTTTACTTTTTATTAGTTATTTCAAAATGTTTTACAGTATTGAAAAGAAAATAACAATGATTAAATGGTAATACATGGAAAATAGTTATCGAAGAGTATCCTACATGTTCTCTACGTTTTTCCAGACACATTCCAAGTAAGACAACAGTTCAAAATATCGTTCATAAGTCTGAGACAAAAGGTACTGTTACTAATAAATGCAACTGCTTAGAGCGAAATAATAATGTACTTGATGGAGGAGCTCAAGAAAATAATGCCGATTTAGATGTTTCATGTAGAAGAAAATAAAGAAATTAGCACCAGGCTTCTTGGCAAAGTTGTAGGAAAGGATTACAGCCCAGTACTACGCAAATTAAAGAGATATAAATATCATCCGTACAAATATCAAAGACATCGGAATTAAGGAAGGCGATGAGATCCGAAGAGCAGATTTTTGTTTTGAAGTTATGGAAATGGCGAATAACGATAGGGACTTCTTACGCAATATTTGTTTTAGTGACGAATGCACCTTCACATTAAACAATGAACCAAACGTTCAAAACATTAGATACTGGAGCAAAGAAAATGAACACAGATTTGTATCTACAAGGACTCAATACCCTCAAAATGTATTGAGTCCTTGTGTTTTCAATGGACTCACTATAGGACCAAATAACACCATAAATTGGCCAGCTAGATCTCCTGATCTTTCAACAAACGAGTTCTTCCTTTGGGGTCATATCAAAAATGTTATTTATATAAATTTGAGTTATCAAAATTAAGAAGAATTAAAAGTTTTAATTTCAGCGGCGTGCGACCGACTATCGGCATGTCAACTTCATAATGTAAGAACTGAATTTCATAACCGTTTAGGATATTGCTTAGCAGTAAACGGAGGTCTGTTTGAGCATCTAATTAAAAAACATTAGCTTTTAGTTTCAATGTGTTGTGTTAAAACGTATTTTTAGACAGTTTTTAAGTGTGTTTTTCACCTTCCTATGAAATTGTTCAATTATGTAAAAATCTCATTATGTAGTTCAATGTAATTACTTGTATTTATTAAATGATTACAACCATGATTTTCTCTTCAATACTGTAAAACATGTTGAAATAACTAATACAAAGTAAAACGTAAATTACAAAGTTGACAAGACATTTTATTTATTACTGGTGGATTCATTAAGGTATGTAGCAGGTATGAAACGATTTTACAAATAGTTTTTCTTAAATAACTTTTAATTGCCTTATAAGAAACAAACAAAATTTAGTACGTAAGCTAATCTTATCAACGTCTTCAAAATAGTCTAATACAAGTTTGTTGTAAATTCAATAGAGAAGCCAATATTTCAATGTATCAAAATTTACATGGGATTTCCTATGGCCAGTCTGGCGATGCACCACCCGGTATTTTGGATGCCTCTAAGAACTGACTCGCCACTTTAATTATTTTTTTTTTTTTTACCGACATTTAAATTAAATTTAGAAAGTATGTCTAAGATATAAAACTGCAATTTTTGACGACTGACGTAAAAAATGGTGTTGTGAATGAAAATTTACTGGGCCGTTTTTAATATATATAAATGATATATATATATAAAGATAAAAGTAAAATGACTTTAATTATTTATATATATATATATATATATATATATATATATATATATATATATATATATATATATATATATATATATATATATATATATATATATATATATATATATATATATATATATATATATATATATATTTTAATAAAAATAAAAATTTCCGCAAATGTTGGGAGTCTTGGAAAATATTGCTAATGGTTAACTTTAGTTTCAAATTGAAATTTAATTTTTAAAAGTTTTGTTATTGTGCCAAAGAGAGCTCAAAAAGAGTGGTTACCAATATCACAAAATTTATATATTTCAAAAACGATGATTTTAAAAAGCAAAGCAAATTACAATATTGTAATTGGCTACCCAGAGCACCCGATTTTTCAGCTTATCTTAAAAATGTTATATAAAAAACACTTTCACATAGTTGTGAAATGTTTATTCGAAACAATTAACATATTTGGAACATTAACAAATCTCGGCAGTTTCGTGAAATTCGACCCCAGGTGCGATTTGGTCTTAACGTGTTGGCTGGTATTTATAAAACCACAACTTGAATCCTCATATTTTGACGTTACTCTAAGCCAGGGGGGACACTAAAATGGGGACAATAAAATATATCAACAAGCTTTAACTTAAGGTAATTTGGAAAATTGAATAGAAAGGAAATAAATCGCATAGTGCGTAAAAAGTTTTGTTTATATATTCACGGACAATATTTTAAGAATTTTTATGATATCTTACTTATATGTGGCAAGAGGCTTTATTAGTTTATTTAAAGCGTTCTTAAGTTTTTTTTTTATTTAATAATATAAACAAATTTCAATTAAATTGTTCTCTGCTGAGATATATGTTCAAATACATTTCTGATGGTTTTACAATGCTTTTATCGTGTTTATACTGTTTTAACATATCTTAATAAAATCAAAGCCTACTAAAACAAAATAATAGATGCTATGGCGCTTATAAAATAAAATGTTGACGGTAAGGGTTCAAAAATGAAACGGCGCTGGCAAATCTAAAAACACTACTGTATAGCGAAAAAAGTAACAATGTACATTTGAAAGAAATTGGTTTCAAAATATTTGAAACCAATGAAAGATAATAGGATGCAAACTTGTATTAACCTTTATTTTGGCATCCTAAAAGTTGTCTTAGAAGTTTTATAAAATCTCTTGTCCGTGTCTTCAGATATTCAAGGTCAGAGGTAAAAAAAAAGGTTCCTTGCAAATACATCAATGGTTTTAATGATATTCGCAATTAATATTAAAAATTTAGAACATAACATTTCCTACAAATGTTCTATTTTTAAACTTTTTTTAGTTCATAAATAAACCAGAAATGACCATAAAAACCTAGAGCAGTTATGACCACGCTTCCATAGTAGGTTATAACAGAAAAAAAAGCAACGATACTACCTGTTGCAAACAAAACCCTAAAAATTATCATCTGGCAATCTTACATTATTCGAGGGATGTACTTATAAAATAACTTATTCTAATGTTAAATAACTTTTTAGTTAGTAAATAAAATATGAACAATTTTTTTTTTGGTTTGAAGCTATATCTTAGTTATTCCTTAAAAGAGTATAAATACAATTTATTTGTAACTATATCTATAATATATATTTTTTTATTTTTAGAAATAGCTGAAAAAGATTAAAATTAGGTATTTTTTCAAAAATTCGCTGAAATCCCATAAGCAAGTAATATTGCCTTTTCTACAAGTCCTATCCCTTAAGAAATAATTTATTTTATAATGTTACACCTTCCTAATATTTAAATTAAAATTTTGTTTTTAATTAAAAATTTTTAAAGGGACGCAAAAAAATAGCTAAAGTTCAAAAAGAATAATTAAATAAAATGGCCGATTTATTATTAATAAGACCTAAATATTTGCAAGAAAAAATATTGGACAGGTTTGGGAATATATATATATATATATATATATATATATATATATTATATATATATATATATATATATATATATATATATATATATATATATATATATATATATATATATATATATATATATATATATATATATATATGTTAGTTCGTAGAGTTACACGGATAGATGAATGTGAATTGTTTTCATTCCGAGAGTATATCCGTTTGTCATTTGATTCCTTGCGGAAGTTTGCAGACTTGCAGACGTTTCGCCAAGATCGCACTTGGCATTTTCAATGCTGTCTAACTGGTGTCAGAAGATTTATATATTTTTAAATGGCAACATTAATTTTTAGACTGTTTTTAATGAGTATAAGTTACTCTTGTGTGCCAAATTTTAAATTTTTAAAGATATTTGACAAACATCTTGTTCTAAGAATAAAGAAATCTAATTAGATTTAATTTTATGTCAAATAATAAACGTCAGCTCGACAAAAAATGATAACCAATACCTTTTGACATTCCACTTTTTAATTGTATAAAAATTAAATTGAATTTATTTAGATTTCTTTATTCTTTAAATTAGATGTTTTGTCAAATATATTTAAATAAAAGAAAAAAAACATTTGGCACACATGTGTAACTTGATATACTCCTTGAAAATAGTCATTAAAAATTTATTGTTGGCATTTAAAAAAATTGTCGTTAACGTCATATCTCAAATTTGGGACACCTGTATTAAATTGTATTACATCAAAAAGAGCGCAATTTAAAATACTAATCGACGTGTCCGAACATATTTTCGAGAAACAAAATCTACCGATTTATTTCAAGTTAGAGACTCGCACTGTGTATATATATATATATATATATATATATATATATATATATATATATATATATATATATATATATATATATATATATATATATATATATATATATATATATATATATATATATATATATATATATATATATAAAAAATATATATATGAAAAAAATAATTATACAATATTATATGTATATGCTTTTTGCTAATCGCATTAAAATTACGAAGTGTCCAAAAGAATGGAAACCTCGGGTGTGGCTAAGTCGGCTACATGTTTCACCCCTATTGGGGATGGTCACATCCGCTGTAAGCCAAGACACGACTGACGAAGGCTTTCCAAGTCTTTAAAACAATCCTTTATAAAAGAAAGGAGAGATTTAAATGACTCTGGCGCCATCTAATAGACTAATTCCAATGCAACCAGTTAAGCATATTAAGACGAAAAGATGTTAAACAGTAAAAAAAATAAATGATGTTAAAAAGTGCCATCTAGATGGGCATGGCCATAATATTCAAAAATCGCAAAACAGACACTTTTGAATTATATAGCAAGGCTCAAGAACCTCTACCATTACGATATAGTTAAGTTTTTAAGAAAAGCAAAGACATTACTTCATACTGCAACGTTTCGCAGAATATGCTGTGTTTTATCAACCATTTATTAGCCTTAGAGCTGATAGATGTTGTTTAATAAACTATCCTTAGCCACCTGCATTCTTTATTTTACCTTTTTTGTCAAATAATATTTTTTTACGTTTATTATTTCCTCAAAATATTTTTAAAAAATGTACCGAATACATTCCTCCGTTACCTAATTTATACTGTAAGTCATAGGTTTCAGTAAGTTTAGATTTAATAAACTTTATTCCTATTGATAAGTTCTGAAACAAACATAAGAGAAAAGTTTCCGTAATTGTTAACTGAAGATCACTTTTATTTAAGTAATTATTATTTCACCAGCCCAATAAAAGACAAAAATGTGTTTTAAAAAAAAATCGCAGACGATATATTTTTTTATATATTATACCATATATGTTTGTTAAAGTAAGCTCATTTTTTCATATATGTCATAGTCTTTTCGTAAAATCTGTCCTTTCACGAAGATGCTAGTCTTCTCATGAATCATGTAAAATAATCAAGCTACACGATATGACTAGTCTAATCATAAAGAGCATGCGCTGTTTCGTCCTATTGTGTAATAACATATCCTGACTAATTTTTAAGTTGTAGATTCGTCCTTAAATTATATTTTTTTAAAATTAATAGTAAATACAAAACTAAGTACTACCAACCAGAACTTACCAGCTTTACGAAATTGACAATTCTTACATTTAGTCAGGTTATGTTAGAACACAATATGATGAAACAGCATCATGCTACACAATATAGCTTAAGTATTTTACACCATATGCCGACGCTTCATAAAATGACTAGGATCTTTATGAAATGGCGTAGTTCACTAAACGACTACAACATTTACACTGTTTAGGAGATCTTTTTAAATATTAGGAATTTACCATTAATGTTTTTATGTAATAATACTAGGTGAACCAAAACCCATTTTTGATTTAAAGTACGGTTAGGTAAACATAACTCTTTCATTAGATTTCAATACACATGTATTCAGATTAGCGAAAACAATATTTGGGAATATGTTCTATAGTTTTGAGGCGGATTCATGTTTCAGTTTGTTTTATTTGGGATACTCGCCTTACTACTTTTTAAAAAATGGGACCCCTTCGATCTGGGTCCCGGGGGATACGAGCTGACCCTGTCCAGCCCTATTGACCCCTATGAACTTGCAGATCGCCTACAACAAAAACGTGTCATTTATGACAAAACGTCATTAAAAAGTTAAAAAGCAATCAGAATTGCCTAAGTTTTTCGACCAAAAATTTCTTAAAATTTAGTTTAATTTTTTGTTTTAGTTTCTGTCTTGACAACGGTGACCGACTTGCCACCGAAACGTAGATTAGTATTCGTGATTTTTGGGTTTTAGAGGGTTTTCTTTTTTTATTGCAGGCGATCTGCAAGTTCATAGGGTTCATGGAATGGACTCGTATACGCCGGGACCCGACCGAAGGGATCCCATTTTCCAAAAAGTAGAAGGCAAGTATTTTGTTTTAATTTTATCAAGACAACAACTACAATGCAACATTTAGGCCTATAAGACTCATTTTTGGAGTTTAAAAATGCGTTGTTATCTGAAATAGAGGTCGCCCTAAGTATGTATAAAAAGGCTAATAAAGTTAAATTGTAGAAAGGTTGGTTTTTCAAGGTTTATCAAAAGAAGTAAAAAGACTACCCATAATGATTTTAGTAATATTGTTTTTGGAGAACTCCATTGTCTTTATAAGTTTAGACTATGCAACGTTTCGGTTGATTAAGGATCTTGAACCGTTATTAAGTGGATACTGTCTATAATGATGATGTTTATGCTTTTGTGGGAGTTATTGTAATTAAAATTTTTAATTTTAAATTATTTCAGAAGCTTGTTTTGTACTACTTTTAAATTATCAGCAGGTACAAAGTTAAAGTTATAAACTGAGTAAAAATAAATACTGGCATTTTTGATATTATATGATATGAAATGTCTATGTTTTTAAATTTCTTTTTCTTCTTCCGCCTGAATATCCAAGATAGATAATACATTTTATTACCATCAAGTAAATAATTATGAAAATGACAATTTTCAGTTAGTATTTATCTGTCAGACCCCTTCATTTAATAAAGTCAAATTATTGTAGGGTATTCATTTAATTGATATATCTTAAAAATGTTTCTTAAATGTAGTACTTAAAATTATATTTTAAATTATAATTATCCAAACCCGACTATCTCATAAAAACATACACCATTTAGCAGATCTATGTTTTCCAGGACAGTTTATAAATGTCTGTGATAAATATAAATATTTGTCACTGACAATTTGTCTTTTCACAAGTTTGTTTTATTTATCCCAAAAAAAGCCTGCAAAGACTTAATAAATCTTCCCACCCTATCTTAATCCACACAATATCATTCAAAAACGAAGTTGTATAAAAGATTATAATATATATATATATATATATATATATATATATATATATATATATATATATATATATATATATATATATATATATATATATATATAAAATAGGAGGAGGGAAGTCTTCCGACAAGTTAAAATAAAAAGGTAATAAATTTCTTGGTATCCTATGGACCGATACCCAAGATTATATATAAATATATATATAAATATATAATAAAATTATATTATATATATATAAATATATATATAATATATATATATATATATATATATATATATATATATATATATATATATATATATATATATATATATATATTATTGTAGCTTCTGGAATCGTTTAATGCGTTTTAAAAATGAAATGTTTCGAAAATTATCAAATAAAAATATTAAAAATTTTCTTTTTTTCCTAGTTAAATATATTAACTTACACAATGTTTAATTAAAATTACTTTATTTAAAACAAATACAAAAACATGTTTTTTGCCTTTATGATAACCTCGAAAGTTATATGTGAAGTATAGGTACCGTGGGTGCCGGGTTTTGAGATGTCTAACGTTATATTAATCAAGTGATCACCTTTAAAAATGCCTAGGCAATCCTTTTTAATAAAAATTTAGCAACTGATGTTTATAACGTACTGAAGTCGGTTGTTAATGTTGTCACTTTTCTACTGTCATGCATATTTAATTAATGGATTTAAGCTGGTGTTTTTCATAAATGTTTTAATTTTTTACAAGTAATTTCAATATTCCTGCTGCTTAAGTCTGGTGATGTTAATGATCCAAATAATTTCCAGCGTATCTCCTTTGAAATTATTTTAAATGATGGATTGCTTAACACTGGCGTAGTTGGGATTTTAATTTTTTTTAATCTAAAAAGTGAGATATAGGACCGATACCATATATATACCAGATGTTATTGCCTTAAGAAAAACACTTTGTTAATGAAAAATTTAATTTTGGAATTTGCCAAAAAAAAGTTGATTTTCAGTTTCCGTATTACTCAGAAATATCTGGATTTTTCTTAAAAGGCATCTAAAATATTTGGCCAAGAAAATTGTTGAGTAAAAAAAAATTAATTGGCTTCTTAAAAAACCATAGATAATTTTGCGAAACTTGAGATTTGACAATAAAATTTGATCGAATTTACAAAAAAGTGTTCCTTTTCAGGCCAATAAAATCTGTTATATTTGGTGTGGGTTTAATTTTTCAGTTTTTAGATAAAAAAAAACTCACCCACGCCAGTGTTGTTTAATTGCTTTGTAAAAATATTTTACAAAACAAACACCAGTTTGGTTAATGTAACGATGGCTCTTCAGTCAAGGCTATAAGGAAGGTCGAGAGTAGCATAGTCGATTGAGGAAGGACGGATCATCTTGTGATCTGACCAAGGCGTTTGATTGTGAATTTAATAAAAAATGGCAATTAGCTACCTTGTGTATTTTTTAATATCCAAAAGAATACTGAAAAAATTGATTTGACATAAAAACAAAGTAAAATTATTACTTATTATTGGTTAAATTTTAAGAGCCTGGCCTTTTTTTGATACATTTTGATAAAAAATAATGTCGTATATATTGTAAGTCTCAACAAAATTTATTTATTTACGAGCGTATGTTATATATTGAAAATTTAGGATTAAAAATCTCAATAAATTCTAGATTTTGACTAAATAGTAATTTTTTATGACATTTTAGATATTTATTGTTAATTTTTTTATTCTTTAAAATAAATCGCAAATGTCTTATAAGAATTAAAATTATTCCGTTTTTACTAAAAATGAAGACAAAATCCCTTTTATTAAAACATTTCGACAAAAATTATACGATTTTAAAAACGAACCGTTAGGTAAGGTGCCCCATAAAGTCGTATTACTTCTGTTTCAATTAAAATAATTTTCTTTAGTGTTTTTTTAAATTCTAGGGAAAAAAATGACAAGAACACAGATGCTAACATTTTCAGGTTTTTGCAAATCCTGTTGATCGGTCCTGTTCTTTTAGCTAAATTTCTCGTATCGCTTGTGGAAGATTTTTAAGCAAGATATTTTTGCTGAGGAGGTTGAGGGATATGTTTTAACCAGAGGTTCTTAGAATTGCCTACTTTGCATTATATTATTAGCGTCTTGTGTATGATGTAACTTTGGAGGTGGGCAGAAGGATGAGAGGGGATACGCTACTGTAGTTAGGGTGTTTAGTCTTAAGAAGCTTGGGGACACTCATTTAGGATTT
>JAHBCN010025518.1:0-11145 GCA_019359885.1 Listronotus oregonensis | reverse complement strand
ATGCCTGATGGTTATCATAAAAAAATAGCTTATTTTTTGTAAAACGCTGTGTTACGCATTGAAAAAATTAAATGATTAAAGCTGGCTAAAACTTTGGTTTACAAATTCTTTTTATTTATATCTACTTTTATCACACTTTGTCGTATTAGGTATGCGGTTAAAATTGAAATTAATGACAGTTTTGCCAAAGAAAAAAAGGTTAAATTATAAAAGCCTAACTGAAAAAAAAAAGTTTATTAACTGTTAGTTACCTTTAAAATTTTTATAAAATATTTAAACAGACTGAAGGGTATTTTAATGTTGTTCAGATTTTGCTGTAATCGCTGTTTTATTCTACAGATAAAGACGTAATTTAAAAAAAAATAATTTTTCTTTGTGTTTTACTTATGATATAACTCATAAAAAGAGTATTTACATTTTTATATTTGTTAAGTTATAAACTGTGGGACATCCCGTATCCTTGTTAATGTTAATTAAAATGTTAACTAACCATTTTTTTTTAAATGTATAAAACTTAATAATATATATATTTTTTTATAATTTGTTCATAAAGTTATTCTTTTTATTTAAAACCTTAAATGTGCATAATTTATCAAATTTAAATACATGATTAAAAAAAAAAATTTAGATCTATTTTTTTTTTAAACACTACATCACTAATATTGCCATATCCTAGTATTAATTATTTAAAACTTTAAAACTTTTTTTTTTAAATATTTTATTGATGGTTTTTCAAAAAAAAAAAAACTTTTTTTTTTTAAATAGCAGGATTTTCTAATAAAAATTTAGTTTGTAAATAAAACAGGTATCTAAATATTTTAGCACAAAAAATAGAATAAAATAAAACGAAGCAATTATATTTTCATTAATTTCTCCAGGGAAAAGAATGATTTTGCCGAAATGGAATATTTTTTTCGGTCAATCGAATTTAATGTTAGTCAATATTTGTTTATCCCCAACTAGGTCAAGTATGTTGATAAGGACTAGAAATATATTTTTATTCCTTTACCTATTCTAAATAAAAATACGTTTAAGTTGGATTTAAAAATAGGTTATCACATAAACATAGTAAAAATCAAGCATAAATCAGATTTGTTTCTTAAAATTACAATTAATTTTGTTTTAAGGATAATTTAGGAATTGCCATCTATAATATTCGATAATTGTCATAAAATTGTTGCAAAAACTGGTATTAGAATTCTTAAATAATAATATGACACGAAATTATAGTTTATTGATGAATTATAGCCTTTAATTGATGGTTTAGTAAAAAGTTTTGACTAAACCCATAATTTTAGACATTCGGAAAATTTGTGGCTATCGAGAACTGTTAAAAAAATATTTTACGTGTAATGTTATATGCAGCAAAAGTAGCAATTTATTCATTACGTTTAAAAAAAAAAAGATAAACAAATATTTAAAAAATAGTGGATTAAAAAAATGAAAAAAGGGGTCTTTTTTTTAAAAAAAAGATCTCTTTAATAAAGGTCTAAAATCTTGGCATTAGAGAGCGGACAAAATGAAAGTTTTTTCCCCGGAAATTATATTTTTTAATTAAATTAAAGGCATAAGTCGGGAAGTTTTAAAATGTTCCTTTTTATTTTTTTTTTCATAATGAAATTTTAAGTAACTGCCCAAATATTACAAGATTATATAGCTGTTAATTGCGAGAACCATTAGACCATACATTTAAAAATTCTCTTTTGCATTAAGGGTTTTTTTAATTTGATTATTAAAGAAAAATAAATAACCTCAATGGAAAGTGAAAGTTCCTTCCCTTTTCCCCCTGCTTCGGTGACAGGAGAAAAGGGGTGGTTGTTCTTTTTAATTGTGAACTAAACACTTTTTTTAATATATTTTTTTTAACAAGTTATTTAAAAATTTTTAAAAATTTAAAAAAATTTTTTCCCCAAAAATTTTTTTGGCCCAAATTTAAATTTTAAAAAGAGGAGAAAAAATCTAATACCAAGTTTTTGCAAGGATAGTATTTTGATAAACTTAACTTTGGACTGTTTTCTAATTTTTGTTTTTATCATTTACCAAACGTTCTATTAAATATTGTTTTTAGCTACACCATCAATTTAACTACTTTTTCATGTGACAAAGCCAACATTTTCTGTCTTTGTTTTTAATTATATGCTCTAAAATCCAATCTCCTTGAAATTCAGTAGTTCCAATAAACATAGTTAATACAAGTACTTTAAGAAAATATGTAGCACAAATAAAAAAAATCTACTGTACTACCTTTTAAATATATTAGTTAAAACTCTTAACAAGACCGATGTTTAATGGTGGGAAAATTTAGAGATATTTTCTTTACTATATTTTAAAGGGTGTAATGTTGTGTTTATTTTACTAATACTTTTCTCTAGTTAGCTTATTTAAGTTAATCATAATACCTCTAAAAAATTTTGAATGTTTTAAAAAAAACGGAAAAAACCGATTTTGGGATTAAAATATTATTGTTTAAATAAATTTTTCTAATTTTTTTTATTTATAAATTTTTTAAAAAATCAGTTTTCTGTTAATTATTTAAAAAAAAATTATAATTTCTTTTAAATTTTTAAAATTCTAATTAAACATAGGCTTAAGTTTCCAAAAGTGTTAGACAATGTTATGGTTTCAATAACACAAAATCTGGACTTCCATTGTCTTTATTTGTTATGGAAAGGTAAAAAAAAACTTGAAAATTTTTTAAATCTAAATGTCTCTGACCCCGTATTAAATTCACAATGGAAAAGGAGAAAAAATTTTGCTTTTTTTCGACTTTAGTCATCAAAATAATGGACTTATTAAATTATTCGAAAACCCACCCACACTGGACAATATTTACACCAAATTTAATCCTCTTACGAAACGAAAAAGGTGGTCATACTACTTTTTATAATCTTTCTTTACCTTATTAACAGAAAGGGAATCCCCGAAATAATAACCTAACTAGGAATTTTAAAACCAGAACGGATACAGTAAAAACGGGTAAAGAAAACAATCGAAAAATATAAAAATAAAAAAAAAATATTAAAAAAAGGAGCCTCCGCTGACCAAATATTTATGAAAATTTTCCATATTTTAAAAAGGAATTTGGGAAAAGATTCCCAGGATTGCGAATAACTATAATTTTAAAAACGGCATTTAAATCCCCAAAACTATTTTAAGATGCATTCTTACAAAAGGGAACCAGACAACAAAGTTTAAAATTTTGACTGTATCTCCCAAAATTTCCTGTAAAAAAATGGTGAAGTATTCATCGGGGAAACAAAAAGACCACTCAAGTTAAGCCCAAAGAACATACGGAACGGGGGTGAAACTTTAAGTCGGGGATTGCCGACCCGGGCTTTAAAAACAACACCGCATCAATGGTGGGAAAACCTTTTAAATTTAAAAAAACCCCCTGGAAGAAACAAAAATTAAAGGCTGTAATAACCCAAAAGTATTTAAAAAAGCCTGGTATCGATTTTCCCAAATTCTGAAACCCGTTTTTTTGAACCTTAAAAAAGTCGGTAAAACTTCGGTGAACGGGGGATGTTTTTAAAAGTCGAACTTATAGTTATCACTTGAAAACGGTTGGAAAAATCATTTTTACCGTTTTTGTGTAAAAATAACAATCAAGAGAATGGAAGTGGGGGATTTTGGGTTTTATTATAAGCCCCAAGATGTTTTGTAAAGATGGCTCTACGAGCGCGGCCTAAAGCCCGAAAAGGCGGTAAAACGTAAAAGGGGTTTGGTTTTTCCCGGTTTCGCGGCGTTCCCCATTCAATGTCAGTTTTTTTTTCCACGCCAAAGGAAAACAATGAACGTAACCAAAATTTGGGGTTTAAAAAAATTTTTTTCCCAAAAAATCCGGGGTTTAAACCCGGGGGGTTTTTCCCCTAAAGGGGGTTTTTTTTTAAGGGTTTTAAAAAGGAAAAAAAAAAAATTTTTTTTTTTTGGGGGTTTTTTTTAAAAAAAAATTTTTAATTTTTTTGGGGGGTTTTTTTTCCGGGCCAAAAATTTTTTAAAACCCCCTTTTTTTTTTTTTTTAAAAAGAAATTTAAAAAAAAACCCCCAAAATTTTAAATTGGGTTTTAGCGTTTTTTTTTCCCGGGGGGGCCCGTAAATTTTTTTTTAAAATTTTTTTTTTTGGGGTTTTTTAAAAATTTTTTTTTTTTTAATTTTCCCCAAAATTTTTTAAAATTTTTTTTTTTGAAAAACCCTTTTTTTTTTTAAAAAATTTTTTTTTTTTTTTCCCAAAGGGGAAATTTTTTTTAAAAAATTTTTTTTTAAAAAAAAAAATAAAAAAAAAATTTTTTTTTTTTTTTTTGGTTTAAAAAAATTTTTTTAAAGGGAAAAAGGTTTTTTCCTTTTTTTTAAAATTTGGGGGTTTTTTTTTTTTTTTAAAAAAAAAATTTTTTTTTTAAAAAATTTTTTGGGATATAAAACCCCCGGGGTTATTTTTTTTTAAAAGGGGGATTTAAATTTAAAAATTTAAAAAAAGAAAAAAAAATTTTTTTTTTTTTTTTTTTTTTTTTTTTTTAATTTTAATTTTTTAAACCCTTTAATAACAATTTGGAAAAAACCTTTTGGCCCGATAAAAAAAATTTTGGATTTTTAAAAAAAAAAAATTTTTTTAAAAAAAATTTTTTTTTAAAATTTTTAAAAAATTTAAAAAAATTTTGGACAAAAATTTTTTTTTTGGGGTTATTAAAAGGGAAAAAAAATTTTTGGGTTTTTTTAAAAAATTCCGGGGGAAAAAAAAAAATTTTTTTTTTTTTTTTTTAAAAAATTTTTTTTTAAAAATTTTTTTTTTTGGGTTGGGTTTTTAAAAAAAATTTTTTAAAAAAAAAAAAAAAATTTGGAAAAAAAATTTTTTTTTCCCCTTTTTTAAAAAAATTTAGGCCCTTTTTGGGGGGGGAAAATTTTTTTTTAAAAAAAAAATTTTTTTTTTTGGGTTTTTTCCCCGGTTTCCCCCTTTTTTTTTAAAAATTCCTTTAAAAATTTAAAAAAATTTTTAAAAAATTTTTTTTTCCCAAAAAAAAAATTTAAAAAATTTTTGGGTTTTTAAAAAAATTTTTTAATTTAAAAAAAAAAATTTTTGCCATTTTGGGAATTTTTTTTAAAAATTTTTCAAAAAAAAAAAAATTTTTTTTAAAATTCTTAAAAAAGTTTTATTATATTTAATTTAAAATTTATATTACCAGATAATCAAATTTTAATTATATTTAATTTGAATGGTCATTGAATATTTTTTAATTGGTACAAAGTACTAAGGAGTTTTTTTAAATTGTTATTTGGCATTACGTATTAAATAAATATTTGTTTACATTTTTATGTATAAAGTAAAAAGGTAAAAAAAATTTTAAAATTTAAAATTTAAAACATTTAATAATATATTAAATAATAAGGGCGGTAACTAGGTTTTTAACGCGCGCCTACGGTTTGGTTTGCCTTTACTTAAGGGCGAAAAAAACCAATACCGCACGAGATATATACACTTTTTTATCTACAAACGTGGTTTTTTAAAGCCATTGCAAATGGGTTCAATTTTTTTTATGAAAACTGTTTCAGTGTCTTCAAAATCTAACAACAAAATGTTAACCAGCGATTTTTTTAATACAAAATCACAAAATGTTGTTGTAAAAACAAAGATTACTTTTAAGGTTAAAATATTATGTTTTAATGGGTACAAAATAATAAGGAGTTTTTTTTTTCTTTAATTGTTAGTGGGCACCACGTTTAAAATAAATATTTGTTTACATTTTTATGCATAAATTAAATAAGGTAACTAAATTTAAATTTAATTAAACACATTTAATAGTATATTATATAATAGGGGCGGTAACTAGGTTTTTAGCGCGCCTACGGTTCGGTTTGCCTTTACTTAAGGGCGCAAAATACCATTACCGCACGAGATATATACACTATTTTATCAACAAACGTGGTTTTTTAAAGCCATTGCAAATGGGTTCAATTTTTTTTATGAAAACTGTTTCAGTGTCTTCAAAACCTAACAACAAAATGTTAACCAGCGATTTTTTTAATACAAAATCAAAAAATGTTGTTGTAAAAACAAAGATTACTTTTAAGGTTAAAATATTATGTTTTAATGGGTACAAAATAATAAGGAGTTTTTTTTTTCTTTAATTGTTAGTGGGCACCACGATAAAATAAATATTTGTTTACATTTTTATGAAAAATTTTTAAAATAAGGTAACAAAATTTTAAATTTTAAATTTTAAACACATTTAATAGTATATTATATAATAGGGGCGGTAACTAGGTTTTTAGCGCGCGCCTACGGTTCGGTTTGCCTTTACTTAAGGGCGCAAAATACCATTACCGCACGAGATATATACACTATTTTATCTACAAACATGGTTTCTTGGAGCCATTGCAAATGGGTTTAATTTTTTTTTTCAAAAATGTTTTCGTGTCTTCAAAATCTAACAACAAAATGTCAACCAGCGATTTTTTAAATATAATTAAAAAATCTTGTTGTAAAAATAAAGGTGACTTTTAAGGTTAAAATAGCAATAACAAATTTATGGTTTTTAATGTCGCTTCTATCAACTTAAAAGTAAAGTCAAACCGATCATGGATTCAGCACACAAAAGCGTAGAAAAATCGGGATATTTGCAAGTTAGTTGTGGTTAGTTGTGGTTACAAAAGTCAATTACTTGCTACGAGAAAAAATTTGATCTGATAAATGTGTGCGAGGTGACCGAAGATGGTTTAATTTTTAAAATTTTATGCAGTCGCCAGTAATTAACATTGGGTACGTTAGTAATTTAAAAACAATAAAGTGTTAGCTTGTATAGCTTTTCTATTATTACAATTTTAGGTTAACTATTAATTATTTATTCTGTTTTAGTTTAATTAAATATTTGTAGTAATAACCAATCTAGTACTTTTATTAGGATTTTTTAAAATAAAAAAAGGCAAAAATTATTTTTTTCGGCACTGTCACTAACGCGGTAAGATGGTAGTTACCGCATTAAAAATAGTACGGTTACTCTAACTTACCGCACTGTTGTAGATAAAAAAAACCTTAAATAAAATTAAATAACGTAAAAAGATTTATTTAGAATGGTTGTACATATATTTTTACCCCCTTTCGTCCCCAGGCTTGTTTTAAAAAAACAAAAATTTTTGATACCTTTTTTTTTAAAATTTTGGAAAATTTTAAGAAATTAAAAGAGTTAACCAAAAAATTTTTAAAAAAAAAAAAAATTTTTTGCCAACCAAAATTTAATTAAAAAAGTTTACCATAAAGTTTAGAAAAAAAAAAAAATGGAAATTTTAAAATTTAAATTTATTGCCATTGAAGATGCCGCAGCATAATAGTAAATAATTTGCTAACAAAGATTTGAAACACATTCTCTGTGTCTACCTTTAATGAAATAATAATAGTCAGAAGATATTTAGGGTTATGACATAATTTAGGGATAACATTAAAAAAAATCATTTACGTTTACATGCATTTTTTTTAAATTACGAACATTACGAATAATAACTGACAAAACATATTAATGTTGGTAAAAATTTATGTATATTTACCAAAGTTAAAACCTTTAATTGGAAACACAATCCGTAAGTTTTAAAAATTCTTTTTTGCTAAGAAAAACTAACACAATTTTCCGGGGCATTATTACAAAATGCATATTTAATTTTCCTAAAAAAATAAACTGTTTAACGTTAAAAGATACGTTTTTTGTAGCTAATAAATAAAGTATGAAGCAACGTAATTTACTACCCACATTCCCAATACTTTCTAATACTTCTGTAAAAAATTCGAGTGTACGATAGCAAAAAATTAATTTTTTAAATTAGAAAGTCAATATATTTTTATTTAAAAGTATAAATAATTAAAAAAAAAAATTACTATCTATTGAAAAAAATACAAATTTTAGGCTCAATCGCAAAAAAAAAAATTTTTTAGCGCCACTTTTACAGCATACTATTTTTAACGTAAAGAATAATTTTAGTCATAAGGTAATGTTCATAGGGCACTAAAAAGGGAAAAAGTCCCAAACTTCTCCCTAAGAAACATAAGAAGAGCATCTTCAATAATATTTTCCCTTTTCCGTTCACAAAACCATCTTAAAAATGTTTCATATTACCCTTTATATATTTTGTTTTATTTTATCGACAAAATATCTTTCAGCACGTCTTCACTGCTTTTTTTTAAATAAAAAGTGTCCATTTTGACTTTAATAATAAAATTGATGACAATGACAACCTTTTTATTAATACTGCAACTAAGTGATTTTTGCCTTTTAAAGTAGAATAATGGAATTTTTAACCACTAACTCTTTAAGCACTAACTTGTATTGTAATGGTATCAAGTCTCATACTTGTACTCAGTGGCGGTTCCCCCAAAAAGGGACAGGGCACGTCCCCCCCAAAAAAAAATTTAAAAAAAAAAATTTTTTTTCATCGTGCATTATCCGGAACCCCCTAATTTATTGTACGCTAATAAAAAACGTGAAAGCCCCCTAACGACGAACTGAACGAGCCGAAAGGACCCGATTAGGGGCCGTTCGACGTTCGACGCCAATCGTCCGATCCCCGTGCGCTTATGTAGGCGTGGTTTATGCAATTTCTAGGGGTTTACCGGGGGGCCCCGGGGGGGGGCAATGCGATTATTAATAGGAAGAGGCGCACACTTTTTATGTGCTCCAAAAAACCCCATTTGGTGCGTTGGGGGAAAAAAAATTTAGGGTGCGTTTCAGTTCTTTCCAAAAATTAATTTTTTGGGGAGTTTAGAACAAAAAATTGAATTTAAATGTGCTGAGAGACCTAGACCTGAAATTTCCCTCACACAGACCACCAAATGTAAGTCTAGGGAGTTTAATAGAAAATTCAAAATGAAAATTTATGAAAAGAATGATTGGATTTTGGATGTGATACAACTAACCGATTGTTTTTTTTTTTTTTTCTTGTTGTTCAGCCCCCGGAAACGCGAAAAAGCCTCCCCCAAAACATGAGAATACTAAAACCATATTATCGCCAGTTGGAGTTACAGCTTCTGGGGAAAGTTGATTTAAGGCAGCAGTTAGATGGGGCATATAGGCGCGTGGTCAACAACAAAACGAACAAGTTAGAAAGAACAGATATGTACTCTCAAAAAAAATTGACTGTAAAAAATTTTTTGGGGGCTTTCGAGTTAGCCCTTCGTGGCCCCGGACGAAAAAGAAGATTCATCAAACCCCCGGGATTTTTGGGGGGTTAATAAATTTTACTGCCAGTTGGATATAGCCCTTAAAGACCAGTTCGAAAAATCTCAAAAAAAAAAATTTTGGGCGTGACATCCCATAAAAAACTTGCCTCTGGTATGTTGACTTCCAGTTGTTTTGTATTTTTGTGTTTTACGTCTAGTGCACCCCCATAAATACTTACCACGAGCCGCCACTGCTTGTACTGTTATAGTACCTTATTCTGGTAATAATTCATAAACACAACTAAACAAAAAACAAAACTAAAGTTGATTTAGTTCTTAAACTTTATTGGGGAAATAAATTAGTCTCTTTTAAAAATCCCCCGTGTAAAAAATTTTATTAATTTATTATTATAAATTAAAAACTTGACGTGGCTATTTAGCCAATGTTTCCCAGAATTTTAAAGGGTGAGTTTTAAATAACTCTGTACTTTATGGTAAATAAACTGCCAATTATGTAAAAAAAATATTTAAAATTAAAAATAAATATTAACGCATGTAAATTCTTAAATATTTAAAATATTTAACTACCTTTTTTTCGAATTATAAAATTATTTAAATGGGCGTTTATTTAATTTTAGTTTATTATATTGAGCAAAATAAGTAGTTTTGTATTTCTACAAAAAAAAAAGATTTATTATTAAATAAAAAGTTGTAAAACGATCCGTGTTTTATCACTAATCCGCACGTAACCTTTGCTCAAACGGCATACAACCCATATAATTTTCCCATTTATTTTAAAAAAACCCAAGGATAATCTGAATAACGTTTCGCAGGAAATTAGCACTTGTGAATATTAAAGTAGGTAAAAAAAACCCGAAGCGCTTTTAGAAGCTTGGGAATAACCGCTAGCCAATTTTAAAAAAAAATAAAAAATTTTAAAATTAAAAACATTTTTTTAAAGGGCCCTAAAAAATAAACCCCATCCCCAAATAAAATTTAAAAGTTTTTTTTTAAAAACTAATATAACATTTTTTTATACGTATACTATTATAATATAATTGTAAAACTTTATTATTTTTTAAAAATCTTTTTTTTTTTTATAAAATTTTTAATTTTTTAAAATTTCCCCCAAATTTTTTTTTAATTTACAAAAAAATTTGGAAAAAAAAAATAGTTAAATAAAAAACATTATTTAATTGACAAGTCAAATAGATCCTGGTAGGTGGTATGTGAACTTATCTCCTGTAATTTACTTTTCTCAATAGTAAGTAAAAAAAAACGCAGTAAAAAAAACTGTCTACTAAATAAAGGTTTTTCGTTTTTTAAAAAGCAGCCAATTATATTTTTTCATACAACGTAAATTGTAATTATTATTTTATTTTTGGTAATAGTTAAAAAACCAAAATTTTTAACAAACCCTACAATATTTTTTTAAAACTAATACTACATAATACATTTAAATAATATAGCGACAAAAAAAAAAGAAAGAAAAGTGGTTTATACTAGAAAAAATGCGGAAATGTTGTTTTATAATTTCTAAAAGTATGTTCGTCAAAAAAAGACCATTGAAAAAAAAAATTAGCTTTAGAATAACTGTGTTACGTAAAATGTTTAATAAGCCCCAAAATCAGATATTTATTTTTTAAAAATTAATCGATTTACGACATTTGTTTTAGTTCTGCTTATTAGCTAATCATGAATCCCAAGTCAGATTTAAAAAAAATAAAAAAGCGGATCCAATATGGCGGACGGATTTTCAAAAAACATTTTATTTAATTTTTTTTAAAAAAAAACGGGGGCCCCCCTTGAATCCGCCATTTTAAATTTTGCAAATGTGGCTTCAAAATTCGTGATCAGTGACCCCAAAAAAATTTTTTTTAAAAAGGATATGGCAAAAATTTTTATGGATTTGAGTCAAAACAGATTTTTTTTTTTTAAATTTTTTTTTTTTTATTTTGGTCCAAATCAGCATTTTCTTTCATTGGGAACCTTTTGCTATAAGGTGATAC
>JAHBCN010025517.1:0-11251 GCA_019359885.1 Listronotus oregonensis | reverse complement strand
AAGTTTTTATCGGTAAATAATTGGCTTTTAATAAATTATAAACCATACTTTGCGCTATCCTGTATGCTATGAAATAAAATTTCTCCATAAATAACTCCAAAATTGTTTTAAATTAATAATAGCAAGTTTTGGTTACTTCTAAAAATGTTATTTCGTTGTTGCTGTCACAAAAAAAAAATTTCATCCATGATAACTAATACTGATACTAAACCCTGATTAAGATTTTCGTCAGAATTGTATGTTCAATAACGAACGAAGCCAAACTACGGCAAGACTTCAGAGAAAGTTTTTAGATAAAAATTTCTCGGAAAACATAAAGAATCCCATACAAAGCCAATTCTGGAAAGCCCTCTGACTTTTCCGTCTGTATCATAAATAATATTGCCGTCGCCAGATAGTCCATTGGGATGCTGCGTAAGCGCTGCCAGAAAAATCGATCTGGATTGAACTTGACCCCGCGGTGGGATGGAATTTACCCGACCTCGACAATTTTACCACCTCGTTTCCTCGCATTTTCGTGCACGTGTCGGATGCTGGCGAAATCCCCTTCTGAATAGAACAAAGACCTTTTAAAATAACCTTGAAAAGGACCCTGCAAGGACGAATTAACCACAAATTGTTTGAATGTCATTGAACTTGATGTACAGGAGGTCGATTCTCCAGTCTCAACTAAAAAATGTCGCAATAGACAAATGTCGCAAATGCGTCTCGATTACCCGTTTTGTTACTTCCCGGTCGCGGGAGGAAGGATTCCTACTGTAGCACACCTAGCGGACATTAGAAGAACTCGAAACGAAAATGACGTCTCCGCATTTTCACGTCTGAAAAATAATTGGGTAAAATAAAAAGCCGCTTTGCTTACCAGAACTAACCATGACCGACCTTTTAGACAAATTCAAAAGTTTTTTAGTTCTAGTCGGTCATGGTTAGTTCTGGTAACAAACATTTTTTATCCCAATTATATTTCAGACAGACACAATTTTTTGTTTGTGCGCACGTAAATTCGTATTCCTAATGAATAACAGAAGGTGTGTATACCAAATATTAACCATATAATAGTAAAATAGCAGAAAACCGTTTTGTAAACAATTACCAACGAAAGGAAAAACGCTCACTAAACAATAAAAATAAGGTTAGGTTAGGAAATTTTTAGGTTGCCTAAAATCTCGCTAGAGGCGTTAAAGTAGGAATCCTTCCTCCCGCGACCGGGAAGTGTTTTGTTTTATGTTCTTGAGTGTTATGTCTTAATCTCGAATTTGAAATATGGTCGAATGAAAAACTTGGCAACAGTTTAAACGTGGATAAGTGGACTGGAAAACTCTTAAAAAAGCAAATAGCAAACATAACCTAAAAGATGTCAATCGTTTACCGGTGATTTTGTAACTTTGTGTATTTTAAAATTGAAAGTTGTTTTTTAACGAAGGAACTGTTATAAAAGAAAGACTACAGTATTGTAGTGGAGCTCACAGAACTACTAGAGTTTGTCAAAGTCGATAAAATTCTTAAGGGGAAACTTTTCTTCAGGTTGTGTCAGCCTTGATATTCAAAGACACCAATGAGAAGTGGATTAATATTGCTTTAAAAAAAAACCCTGGTGGAGAGAAAACCTGGAAGCTATGCCAAAATAATAAAATATAATAAAACGCTTCTTTCTTTCTTTATAAACATTATTACTATACAGGGTGTCCCAGAAGTAATGCGACATAGAGCAACAGCAGATTCCTTAGGTCGAAATAATGCCATTCACGTAAACTTGCCTTATTACAAAGTTAATAACAACTAATTTTAAGATACAGATAAATTTTTCCGTAATATCTAACTAAAAGACATAGCGGTAAAAAAATGGGGATTTGGGGGTTTTTGAGGGAAAAAATTTAAATTTTAAGTTGCTATAGGGGGCCAACTACGGAAGCTTGTTTTATTGGCATAACTTTTTTTAACAGTATATTAACATGTTTATTAAAAAAGAAGTTACTATAATTCCCGCTGCGCTGGGTCAAAAATGTTTACTTCATTTGGGTTTCTAGGCGCAACTGTTTTTGAGATAAACGCACTTTAAAGGACCCCGCAAGTTTTCTATGAAAAATGGGTTTTGACCAATTGTTTTTAGACTTTGCAAAGTAATAGTTCTCAACACCATGATCAAAAGTCTCCACGGGCACAAAACCCGAAAACCCCTCTAACCCCCCCAAAATCATCCCCAAAGGTCTTTAAATTCCCACTGACCTTTAAGGTTGATTTTGGGAGGGTTAGAGGGGTTTTCGGGTTTTACCCGGGGTCGGGGTGTTGAAACTATAACTTTGCAAAGTTGAAAACAATTGGTCAAACTTTTTCCATGAAAAATTGCGGGGTCCTTTAAAGTGCGTTTATCTCGAAAACAGTTGCTTCTAGAGACCCAAATAAAGTATACATTTTTGACCCAGCGAGAATTATAGGAACTTTTTTTAAACTTAAAAAAAGTTATGCCATCTAAAACAAGTGGGGTAGGCCGCAGCTAGCGCCCTCTACTGGCAACATCAAAAGTATGGACGAATTTGGATTTCTCGCCTTAAAGAATCACCAAATCCCCAATTGTCGCTGTCTTTTAGTTATCAAATTATTACGAAAAAACGAAAACAAAATTAAAAGTGTGACATCTTAGTAAGGCAAGTTTACGTTAATTGCATTATTTCGACCTAAGGACTCTGCTGTTGCTCTGTGTCCCATTACTTCTGGGTCACCCTGTATATAGATCTTTTTATGTACAATAACAGTGTAATTAAAAATTAAATTTCACAGGCATACAAACATTTTGTACTTTTTAATGGGTTGGTTAGTTACAACAATCACGAACGAAGTTTCATTTGGATCTAACCCACTCGCAAAAATGCCGACTAAAAAATGTCTAATTTTCGATGCTCATGATTTTTAAACGACATTTTACTAATGCCGTTTGCAACACTATACTCGAGATTGGAGAATAGACCTCCAGCGCACAGATTTAATTTGTGTAAAGGGTCCAAAAAACTTGAATTTTTTAAAGCCTTTTAATGTACTTTTAATTGCATGCATAAAGTATAAAGATATGCGTTTGTTTAACTTTTAATAAATTTCTTTACGTGATGTTTACCAAATGTCCTTTTGTTAACAGGATTTTAAATTACATGATCTTATCTTTAAAAATGTAAGAATACATTTGCCATAACTTTGTCAACAAAAAAAAATTGAAAGTAATTTTAAAAAAGCGTTATTATACAGGGAAAACATAAAGCTAACCTGTTCTTAAGATATAATATTATACATCATATTAAAATATGAATATTTGCTTAGAAGACCTTCAAGGACAAACAACTTTTGTTGGATTTGAACTGAACTGCTATGTTTATGGCTTTGATGCTAGTCGATTCAATTCGCCAGTTTTTCCTTTTCCAGTCACATATTGCGATGTGTCAACGTGAACTTTCCCGGCCATTGTCGGTAGAATGTCTGGATGTCGGGCTCTATAGCTCCCCAAAATTTCGTTTTTTTCCAAAAGTTAAAACTTTTCAGTATTTTGAATTATGAAGGACAAATAATGGCGGTCAAACCAAGGACTGCTACTGGTATTGCGTACAACCAGTTTGCTATCACACTAACGTCCCACGCTGCCTGTGCAACCATAGAAAGACAACCTCGTGCACTACACAAAACCTAAAAACAACAGGGATTTGGGCCTTAACCGCTCAAAGCGCTTAGTCCCAGAAAGAAGACCCCATTAATTGGCGGCAAGTTTCTCTTCGATTTTCACCAGCAAAAACGCACTCTTTCCGTGCCACTGCGGGCGATTCCCACGAAAAAGAGAAGGCTTCCAATCGCGTGCTATACTGGGTGAAAGTCGAAATGGAAGTGACCTTGTTGGATTTAGTTAATCTTGAAAGACCTATAAAATTGACTGCTGTTTAGTTTCCGGCTCATACGGGTATATCCCTGATACAATCTTATGCACTTGGTTTGAAGCACCGCCATTTTATTTCTTAAGCATTTGCTTGAACCAATCGACATAAGCATTTTTTGAGATTTTGTTGCATAATGTTGGATCCAAAAAAACAAACATTAGTTAAAATATTTTATATATGCTGGTGAAACTTATATTCAAGGTTGCCTCAGTCTTATAGTAAAAAACATAACGATCTTGCATTTTAGTTGTTGCCCAACATGAATGTTTCCTGACAACCACTGATTTTGGACGACCCTCAAGACTTTCGTCGGTGAGCGAATAGCGACCACCAGTAAATTTGTTAACCAGCGTTTCACAGTGGCAAAGGATGGGGCTTTTTACAAGTTGATTCCATTATTTGACAAGACATAATTTTGCAGTAACTGTAAACAACACAAACCGCACTAGAATAACAAAAAATTCAGAGAAGCTTACAACTAAAACTGTCAAACTTTCTAGTGAAAACGTCAAAAGGAATCTGATAACAAAGTATTGCCAAGGCTTAAAATATAAGTAGTGTCCCTCGTACTGTTACCTTACTTAAGCGCTTCCAAAATTTTGATAGGTGCTTCTGCTGTGTATTTGTAACAAACTGACACATTTAAATGTTTTGTAATGTGTACCTTTAAGTTCAATATATCTTTTAATTAATTTGCGAAGACAACTATTCATTTTTATTATACTGTTATTTTTTGCAGATGTCAACGACCGTTGGGAGTCACTCAGGGGCCGGTCCCCTTAGCCTGATGTCGTGTGTCCGAGAGTCGTCGCCCCTACAGGACTACGAACCCGAGATTGAAAAGAACGGTAAGTAAAAATACCATTTGTTTGGCATAAAGTCTATTGGACAATTCCAATTTGCCAGTATGTAATTTTAAGCAACTTTTGAGTGTTACCTATAAGCAGATCCAAACAGTCTGGCATCACATGCCTGGCGAAACCAAAATCCCTCTTTACTAGGTGTCGTCCACGTTCATATCTTTCCATTTGGAGATTTTCGTTTTGGCCAGTATCGAGTGACCATGTATTCTGAGAGTCGCTATAGGCGCTAAAAACCGTTTTTTTTTACACCTGAGAATTAAAGGATAATTACTGTGCCATCTAACGTGTCACGAGAGTGACTTTAGCATTGTGGGGTGGTTCTAAAGCCCTTTTTTAAATCAGACGTCAAGCGTGCCTGTGGTGATCAAAGAACATACTTAGTGAGGAAAAAAAATTGGCCCTGACAGAAACCGGTTATATCTACTTTCTCGTTTTTCTGCCCTAAATGCTAGGATGGCTTCATAATCATTATTTATATGCATTTCTTTGTGTAGAGTTTTATTGGGCATGCCAGACGTGTGGTGCATGTTTAATTTTTATTTTCTGAACTTATTTTTTATTTTTATTATTATTTTTTAAAACTTATTGTTATTTTTTAAGGGGCCATTCAAAAAATACGCCACGCTGAATTTCCTTCCCTTCGTCACACTCACACTCTTGTGACCCCCCTATAAATATTACGTCACAAAAGCTGGACCTCCCCCCCCTCTAAAAATAGTTGGTTTTGTAGAGGCACCGGTTGTCTCCAATCACACTACTAGTGCCGGTGCCGAAATAATCATAAAAAAATATTATTTGTATTAAGCTATTGTAACGACAATGTATACATCAAAATACTTATATATGTACAGACTTAACACAAATGACTTTTTATCGTGACAAAAAAATAAAATTGAAAAATCAAGAAAAAAATAAGGAATAATTGTTTTATGAACAGCGAATGTCACGTTTTCTTAGACTCCCCGTCCCCTCTTGTCACATCTTGTCACACTAAGCGATACCCTCCCCCCTTCCTCTGTTATGCGAACGTATTTTATAAACGGCCCCTACGTAGGTATTTGCGGTTGATCAGCTGATCAGCATTTAAATTGTAATAATTTAATAAAAAAGAAAAGTGATAGTCAAATTGTCATCTATATATTTAGCCACTAGGTTGCCGTTAAAAAATAATAAATCAAAAAATAATAAATATACGTTTATTTAGCACTTGGCTAGTAATAACAAAATTTTACACAAAAAATAACAATTAAAGAAATTTTAACCAATATAAAATACAATAAATCAATTCCGTAAATATTTCAAAAGTCTTCGAGTAAACATTTTAAGATTAGGTGAGTCCTTTATTCTGTCAGGCAGTTCATTAAAAATGCGAACACCATCATAAAAAAGAGTTTTCTGTAAAGATACTGAATTTACCATGGGGATATTGAAATGTTGTTTAGTTCTTAAATCATATTTATAAAAATTTGAACGCTTTTCAAGATAAAACTTTAAATAACTAGGCTGTAAGTTGTGTTCAATTTTATATATTAAAACGAGGTTCGCCTTTTTAATAGACTGCTCAACATTCAGCCATCTTAGTGACTGTAACATAACACTAATCGGAGTATATTTATCACAGTTCAATAAAATTCTCATAGCCTTATTTTGTTGTATTTGTAACCTTTGCACTTCTTCTTTGGTACAAGAAATCAATAGCGAACAGCCATATAAAAAATGAGGCAGAATAATAGTATTATAAACCAACATCTTTGTCCACTGAGATAAACTACCCGATATACGACTAAAAAAACCTACTTTTTTAGCAATTTTTTTACACATATAATTGACATGATTACTAAAATTTAATTGTGGATCTAAAATTATTCCTAAGTATTTAATCCCTGTAACAAAGTCAATAATATCACCATTTATATTTAGAGAAAGTCCCAAGTTATTAAATTTACGACAATTTACCTTAGAACCAATAACCATGCATTTTGTTTTTGAATTATTTAACTTTAATTTATTTTGACAAAGCCAGTCATACAACATTTTTAGTTCATTATTCATTATCATAGTTACTTGTTCAAAGTCCCTGCCAGAAACACAGATAAGGGTGTCATCAGCAAACAGGTTAACAAATGCGTTTTTAGGACTTTGTGTATATCGTTTACATAAATAATAAATAAAGCGGTCCTAATACCTCCCTTGTGGTACACCCCATTTACTATCTCTTTTGTCAGAAAATACTTTATTTACTTTAGTTTGGTGATGCCTATCTGTCAGAAAGTCTTTTATCCATTCAAGAGCATAATCTTTTAAGCCATATAGAATTAATTTGTTTATAAGAATGTCCCTATCAATAGTTTCAAAGGCACGTTTTAGATCGACAAAAACACTTAAAGTTATATTTGACTCACTCATGTTTTTTCTCCAGACAGCACAAACATATTGCAGAGCAGACTCACACGAGTGCCCATCTCTAAATCCTGACTGACCACTGTATAACAATCCATTGCTTTCAAAGTATTCTCGTAACTGTTCACACACTATTATCTCAAGGATCTTATCAATCACTGACAGCAAATTTATTGGACGAAAATCGCACATTTTCTGTGGTTTAGACACCTTTGAAATATGAACTATTACACTTGTTTTTAGCTGGCTGGGAATCTTTCCAGTTCTTATAGACGTATTTACCAGATACAATAACGGATAACCTATGACACAAAACAAATCCTTTAAGAGGTTTACATTTAATGTATCATCACTTGTGCACTTATTTTTTAAACTATATACGATCCTTTTTAGTTTCGACAGACTTATGGTTTTAAAGTGACATAAGCTACAACTAGTTATTTTCATAGCTGTACTCCACCTCTTTTTTTCTATACTTTCTGATATATAATTCAAACTGTCTGCATAAAAATTATTCATATTTTCCTCCACACTTTTATCATATTTTTCAAAGTCAATATTTGTAAAGTCGGCCTTCTGTTTCTTATTACCAACGAACTGTTTTAAAGTCTTCCACATTTTTTCCCATTTCCCCTGCATTTATCAATATTTCTGTCGAAGTAATTTTTCTTTTCCGTTCTCGTTACTGAGGTCACTATGTTTCTTTTATTTTTGTAGTCGTGCCAGTCGTTTTCATTTCTTGAAAACTTAAATTTTTTGTAGGCTTTGTCTCTATTGGCTCTCGCATGTCTTACTTCTTGTGTAGTCCAAGGATACTTCGGTAAGTGCCTTTTTTGTAGTGGGGCTATTCTATCAATTGCTTTTGTATAATGCCCATAAAATCATCATATAAGATATTTACATCAGTAGAGGTATAATTCCAGTTTTGTCCAATTAGCGCCTCCTTAATATTTTCAACATTTTGTCTGCTTAAATTTCTATTATATACAGTTTCATTAAGGGGTCCGTTACTGGGAAAATCTATTTGTATACCAATAATTTCATGGTCACTTATTACAGGAAAAGTTCTAGGCACTTCGGAAATATTAAAATCATTGGTTATTATGTAATCAATCCGTGTCGCAGATGTACAGGGTCTTTGATTATATTTACGTGGCTTCTGAGGCCTTTATTTTTGAAGACAGAAAAAAATGTTTAATATAAAAATTGTAGGATTTTTTCCATGTTATCTTTTGAAATTATTAGTAAAAAAATATCGCAATAAAAAAATGAAAAAATATAGGCTACTTCAACTTTTTTAAATGAAACACCCTGTATAATATTATGCGCTACAACGAAAGATATTTTTCTTCTGATTTCAAATATATATACATCGATGATGTTTGGATAAACCATTTTTGAGATATTTTAGGTTAAATTATTAATAGATTAAAAAAAAGTTTTATATTAGTATCAAGAAAGCCATGAAAACAATAAAATTGTTATGTTGCTGAATTTGGTGAGAGTTTTCTCTGGACCCATAATGTTTATTTTTGTGATTAAACATTCCTGCTAAGGAAAGACTTGTCGATAATTAGAATTTTATTTAAAAACTTTAAATCCTGCTGCATAAACCTAGCTATTTCCATAAAGTAGTTAGAGCTAGTCCAACAGAAAAAGTATAATAATTATCCTGAAAAAACGAAGATATCCAAAACTTTGTTTTTATTTCGTGCTGCAGTCCTTTTCTTCATTTTAAAGCTTTTTCGTTCAATAACCTTTTGTTACTATGTATTTAATAGTATCTATAGATGGTACCCGTTGTTAAGGATATAATAAGTAATTTTCTCTTGGCACTGTGGTCACATTATTATTTTTATTATAAAAAAAGACGCGTAATAGCGATTTTTTATTCTTCTGAATAGCCCATCGACAAAAAAGCAAAACAAACTGCTTTTGATAGTTAAAGTAATAAATTTCAACCTTTTGCAATATCAATACGTTAAAAGTATTAAAACAATTTTATTGTTTTCATAGCTTTTTTTTTAATTTATTTATATTTTAAGCTTAAATATCTCAAAATTGGTTCATCCAAATATCATCAATGTATATATATTTGAAATCAGAAAAAAAAGATCTTTTATTGTAGTTCATAATATACAGGGTGTTCCATTTAAAAAAGTTGAAGTTGCCTATATTTTTCCATTTTTTTATTGCGATATTTTTTTACTGATAAGTTCAAAAGATAATATGGAAAAAAACCTACAATTTTTATAAAAAACATTTTTTTTGTCTTCAAAAATAAAGGCTCCAGAAGCCACGTAAATATAATCAAAGACCCTGTACTAGTAATTCGAGTTGCTTTGGTAACTATTTGCTTTAACCCAGCTGACTGAATAATATTCTTAAGAGCTCTGGAATCAGGATCATTTGTTAAGAAGTCCATATTTAAGTCGCCCATAATAACTGTTCTCTGTTGGTGCACTATACTGTCATTCAGCTTTTCCTCTAGATATGACAAAAAATCCCGGGCAGATCCATGGGGTGATCTATATATGGCTCCAAACAATATTAATTCTTCTTTAAATTGTACTACAACCGCAGCTGCACAATAGTTATAGTTCTCAGAATCACTAAATATGGTTTTATACTTTAGATCTTTTTTTACATACACTACAGTTCCTCCAGTATGCCTACTATTTGAAAATGTTACAATGGCATTATAACCATCAATGTCATACTCTGATTCTTCGATATCCTCTGTGACATGTGTTTCACTTACACAGACAATCGATGGGCTCTTATTGCATATTATTTGTCTTAGTTCTGCCATATGTGATATTAGACCTTGGCTATTAACATGTATTGCCAGCGAGGTAGTCAAACACCCATTTGACGCCAACTGTGTTTGCTATATATACTGCGTTCGGGACTTAACATTTTCTTGTGCCTTTTTGTACGATACACAATTTTTGTCAAAAACTGTATGCCCAAAATCCACACCTGGAATCTTTAAGACTTCACTTGCATATTTACAATTTGTACACTCATGAACACTAGCATTGCAGTCACTACTCTTGTGATTTTTGTTACACAAAGGACAAACAATATGTTCTTGATGACAATTAGCAGCCTTATGGCCGTATCTCCAGCATTTATAGCAACGTAACACTCCAACATATTCATATACAGGAAAATTCTCCCATTCAATAAAAATTTTTCCATTTTTCATTATATATTTGAAAAATGCTGGAGATACTTCTAAAACAACATTCATTAATTTCTTGTTTCTAGGTATGTATTTTCTAATTAATTTTATATTGTTTTCCTCATCATCCAAGAGATTACATTGACGTTTTAATCGAGCAATAAAATTTTCCTCAGAATCCAATGCATACGTAATACAGTGATTCTAAGCAAATACCAGCTAAGACCAAAGCAACCGGAAACTTTATCAGTGATGATGACAACCTGTTTGAAGTTGTAAATTCAAAGAATCTTTCTTTATATGAAGTCTTTATGGAAACTGCGAAACAAGTTGAAGTTTTAAATTAAATGATACATTGTTTTCAACTTTAAAAGTTATGCATCAGAGAAAACGAAAAACCACTGAAGTCAAAGAAAAAATGTCAGCAAAAATCTAAAATTTGTTTATGGTTGGAGATTAATAATTTTGTTAACTACAAATTTCTAATAGTACCCAAAGTGGGGGCTTCTCCAGATATACCGTAAAAAAGCATAAGAGAGGCACGGGGCACCTATACCTCGTCAATGGGCAAGAGGGGGAAGCTTTATGGTGAGAGTGGGGTAATTAATAGGGCGAATGGATTTTCCCACAGCCATCTAGAGTTACATAGATATCTGTGGTTTTCCTTATAACAGGAACATAAGGGATACATTATTTTTACGTAAATTTGAATTTAAAATTTTAATTAATTTTAGAACTAGAAATTTTGTTATTTGGAATTCCATTTTATTTTCTAAAAAATAAAGAAACTTTTGTTTAAGTTCTTGCTTCTGGCGTATTGCTAAGGAGACTAATTGCTCAAAATTTAAGAAATATGCTGGTCTTAAATGAGATCTAAGAAGGCAAAC